>CAUYRT010047333.1:0-91096 GCA_963574885.1 Lepilemur ruficaudatus
GCCCAGGCTAGAGTGCCATGGCGTCAGCCTAGCTCACGGCAACCTCAAACTCGTGGGCTCAAGTGATCCTCCTGCCTCAGCCTCCTGAGTAGCTGGGACTACAGGCATGCGCCACCATGCCCGGCTAATTTTTTCTATATATTTTTAGTTGACCAATTAATTTCTTTCTGTTTTTAGTAGAGACGGGGTCTCGCTCTTGCTCAGGCTGGTTTCGAACTCCTGACCTTGAGCGATCTTCCTGCCTTGGACTCCCAGAGTGCTAGGATTACAGGGGTGAGCCACTGCGCCTGGCCAATGGCAATTACTTTTTAAATTTTAAAATCTGAAGCTTGGAATCATTTTTAATTCCCCTAAAATGTCATTAATTATTCTTCTTCCTGGTGATTATTCACATGTCTCAATCTGTACTGTACAACATTATTTATAAAACTTTATTGTACATCATTCCTTTTATTATTGACTCATTAGTTGATTCGACAAAAGTTTTTTGGCACTTTTTTGGCTGGTGTTAAAGCTATAGAGATGGGATGCATAGGGGAGCAATTCATATAAATAACTCAGAGCCATAACATTCAAATACAATTCTTTGGGGGCATAGAAGAAATGAGCCATGTACTTTATCTGGTGGATCTTGGAAGAATTCTTGGAGGAGGTGGGGTTTGAGCTGAGTTTAAAGGATGGGTAAAACATTTACAAGGGTTCCGTGAGGAGAAAAGGCTTCTGGGTGGAACTTTGGAGACATAGAGTTTCCTGGGCTCAACCTCAGACTCCTAGGGGTGAGGCACTGGTATATGTGGTCCTAATGTGTGACCAGGGTTGGGGACCATCAGGAGCAAAGGCTCAAGTCTGTTCAGAGACCAGAAAGTAGAGGAAATCTTAAAAGGCCATCTCATATATATAGAAAAATTAGCCGGGCATGGTGGTGCATGCCTGTAGTCCCAGCTACTTGGGAGGCTGAGGCAGGAGGATTGCCTGAGCCCAGGAGTGTGAGGTTGCTGTGAGCTAGGCTGGAGCCACGGCACTCACTCTAGTGCGGGGAACAGAGTGAGACTATGTCTCAAAAAAAAAAAAAAAAAGGCCATCTCACGGGCTGGGACAGTGAGATCCAGCCATTCTCCACCTCTTCAAAAGACCACATAAGAGGAATTAAGTGAAGCATGAGGGCTTGGTTTCCTTTGAAGCTGAAGTTCCTGGATGTGAAGTTTGTTAAAGACACTAAGGTTTTTGCGCAATGTGGCAAGGAAGGGCCTTCTCTGGAACAAAGAAGAAAATGTAGTCAAAAAATCCAAACCAAAAAACAGTGCAGAATCTCATTTGCCTATGCCAGCAGTTGACAAACTTTTTCTGCAAAGAGCCAGAAGTAAATTTTTTTCAGCTTTATAGACCATATGGTCTCTGTCACAACTGTTCAAGCATGCTGTGGTAGTGCCGAAGCACTGTTAGACAACATGTAAATAAATGAGTGTGGCTGTGTTCCAATAAAACTTTACTCAGGGACACTGAAATTTGAATTTCACATAATTTTCACGTTACAAAATATTATTCTTCCTTTGGTTGTTTTCAACCATTAAAAAATGTAGCAGCTTATTATTCACAATAGCCAAGAGGTAGAAAAAACTCAAATGTCCATCAACAGATGAATGGATAAATAAAATGTGGTATGCACATACAATGCATTATTATTCAGCCTTGAAAAGGAAGGAAATCCTGTCAGATGATACAACATGGATGAACCTTGAAGACATTATGCTAAGTGACATAAGTCAATTACAAAAAGATAAATAGTGTACAATTCCCTTTATATAAGGTATCTAGTCAAATTCATAGAAACAAAGTTGCCAGGGGCTGGGGAGAGCGGAAAGGGGGGGGTTGTGTTTAATGGGAACAGAGTTTCAGTTTTACAAGATGAAACAGTTCTAAGACGGGTATCAACAATTCCAGTATACTTAACACTACTGAACTATACATTTTAAAATGGTTAAGATGTTATTTTTTTTTAAAGCATAATTAAAAATAAAAAGGAAAAAGCAAAAACAAATTCTTCTTTATTCAAAAGTCATACAGAACCAGGCAGTGGATCCCGTGGGCTGAAGTTTGCCAAACTCTGGCCCATGAGTGGACTGTCTGAGAGCAAAAAAGATGGTCCAGATCAGTGCTTCTCCAACGTCTCCACTGAAATACCTCTAACAAGATAGAAGGGAGAATACAGACTCCAGCAGGGGCCCGCCTGCAAGTCTATAAAATTCTTTTTAAATACTCCTTTAAATGAAAATCATGGATATCTTAAAATTCTAGTCCATAATACATGTTGTTTTAATGTAAAATGGACATGCACTGTACAAATCTGTAAAAAGTGATGCTTGTTCAGGCTCAGAGAGTGGGAGTGACTTAGTCAAGGTCCTGAAGCTAGAACAAGTCAGGTATGGGGCTCGATCCACAAATTCCTGGTCCCACATGGTCTTACCATCAGGCCTTGGCTGTCTATTCCCAACCCCTACCCCAAGATTGAAGCAGTCTCTAAAGCAGTGATAGCAAACCACTTTTGAGTTTCTACGAAAAAAATCACCAATTCATAAGTTTCAAATATTATTCATTCTGTTCTGTTCTGGAATATTTGGTTTATTCTAAAACTCATTTTCTTCTCTTGCTCTATCTAACTATGCTTTCTCCTCCATCTGTAATTTTCTTTTTTTACTTTTCCTACTAGCATCCCATTCTGTTATACATTATGGGATGTTGAATTATGAGGGACCTCAAAGATCTGTTGTTTTTGTACACCCATCATCATTTTTCTCTTGCGGTAGACTGTAATATTTGTTCAGAATTCTCCCTTTCTTCCCTGTTCTTCTGTCCATCCTGTTGGCTTTAGACTTTGCCATAGGATTTGCGTTCTTCAGTGGAATGTGGGCAGCAGTGAGAGTGTGCCAGTCTTAAGCAGAGGTTTTAAGAGGCATCACGTGTTTCCACTCCTCTGGAGCTTCAACTCTCCTTGAGAACCATATATGCCAAGTAATGTTTGTCTTTTCAGCCTGGGTCCCAGAATGGGAAGACATGAGAACCCAACACGTGCTCAGCCTGCAGTCTGGAGCCAAGCCCAGCCAATCCAGACTCATTTGTTGCTGGAAGCTACTAAGTTTTGGAGTTGTTTGTTACACACCATTATCCCAGCACAAGCTGATTAGTACACCATCTTTTGGAACCAAGGCTTTTGATTTTTTTTTTGGGAGCTCCAGCCCTCTTCCACTCTCTATCCATATGGTCTAGTTGGGCTGACTGTCCCCCACCCTGCACCCTGCATCCACCACCACATGACACTGACTAGTTCTCATTCCTCAAACATACAGAATTTGTGTATCATTTCTGGTGAGATTGCAGCTGTTTTTATCAAAGCTGAGTGAGTCTCATACTCTCTCTCTCAGCCAGCAGAAATGCCTGACCCTAGGCTTTGTCACCTGCTATAAAGGGCCCCTGAGGTAGTAAGATAAGATAAGGTATAAGATAAGAAATCTTACTGAATTCCTGACTGTCTGTTTTATAACAAAAGCATAGAAAGAGGAGTGTGGATCATGGAATACTAGATACCACACTTCTTGGGTGCTTTTTGATAGTGGGAAGGAAAGCATGGAAAACAAATAAATAGCAGTTTTCTCTTAAAATGCAAAGAACAGAAGCTACAGACACCTGAAAACAAAAGCTACTCCTTGTGCTTTGTGAAAGAGCCAAGTCAGCTCTGAATCATTCATTCACATGAAGAGCTAGAGTAGTGGTGCGGACAATCCGAAACACCAGTGAAACTAAAGACACCTTCATATGGGCTGGGAAACTCTAGAGAGGCCCAAAAGCATTTCAGAAGTGCTTTACATGAAGTATTTCTTCAAAACAAACGGCTTGATGAAAACATGCTCCTTTACACTTTAGGATTCTATGAAGATGTGCTGTGAAAAAAAATAAAAAGCATAAAGGCTAACGATGTAAAATATACTTATATTTGGCTTGGTTACATACTTTCTTTAAAAATAGGGTATTTTTTAAAAGCAGTTTTAGATTCACAGCAAAACTGAGTGGAAGGGACAGAGATTTCCCATATACTTCCTGCCCCTACACACACATAGCATGTAGCCTCTTCCATGATCGACAGCTCCAGCAGAGTGGTACAATTGTTACAATTGATGAACCCGCATTGATACATCATTATTACCCAAAGTTTATATTTACCTTAGGGTTCAGTCTTGGTGTACATTCTGGGGGTTTTAACTAAAGTATAATGACATGTATAGTATCGTACAGAGCAGTTTCATGGCCCTAAAAATCCTCCGTGCTCTGCCCCTTCATCCCTCTCTCCGGGCTCAGCCCTGGCAACCACAGATCTTTTTTACTGTCTTTATGGTTTTGCCTTTTCCAGAATGCCGTATATTTGAAATTATACAGTATGTAGCCTTTTCAGACTGGTTTCTTTCAGGTATATACTTTCTAAAATAAAGCAACATGGGTTCTTAACTGTGTGTGTGAGGTTTTCTTTTTTTTTTCCTGAGGATAATAAAATTAAGTTTACATTCTCTCAGTCCAGACAGCTGGACCATATAGGGACACAGTACGAGTTCTGTCGAGTGACAGGAGAAGCCGACTGGGGATTAAAAGGATAATCCCCAAAGTGGAAAATTAGCTGTGGAAAATCAGGGGTTGACTCCCCCACATCTGGGCCCCCTCTCCCATACCTTCTCCTCCTGCTCGACTCTCCTTCCCCGCCCCCTCCCCACACATCCACGGTTCCCCATGGTCCCCCTTGCCTTCTCAGACGTCTGGGTGGCCTCGTCCCACCCCTCAAGTGGACTATCCACGTGAGCCACGGGGCAAATGCTGGAACTGCAAAGTCCTATCAGTGGAGCGCTCTAATAGGCACCGGCGGTGCGCAGGGGGGGTGGTACTAACTTCAGTAAAATACAATCTCCGCCCTTTACACGCTCGCATTTAATAGTAGTGAGAGACTTGTAAGCAAATAATCTCTCAGGAGAGACTGCAAAAATAGAAACAAATTAAGTGGAGGAACTCTTAACGTGTGGTCCTTTGGAAAGTACTCACGCCCTGCCCCTAGACAATCCGACTTAATTGGTCTGGGTTGAGTATATTGTTGGGTAGTGTCAAAACACTCCCTAGGTGATTTTAATGTTAGCCAGGGCTGAGAATCACCACCCTAGACCTACTGGATTAGGGACTCGAGTTAAGGCCCAGCAACCAGTGTTTTAACAAGCCCCTTGGGTCAAGTTTGAAAACCACTGCTCTGTGCTGCTAAGAAGTGGCAGCATGGGAATGGAAGGTTCTGGAAAGTGAGCAGTTGAGCATTGGCTTGAGGGTGAGGGTCTCTTCAACTGGCATCCTCCCTTCTCTTCGCAGCCCCTGGGCAGTGGGCAAGCTCTCCAATCAGAGCCTGGCCTGAGCCCTTGGGGTGGGACCTCCCTGAGGGATGTGGCCTGTGGAGTCCAGTCCTGAGACCACAGGGCCTCCCTCGATTGACCCGCGGCCACTACTCATTTCCGTTAGAGGTCCTTAGCGGGCAGGAAAGGTTGGACCTGTGGAAGGCCATAGTGAATGGCCAGAAAGGTATCTGACTGGAGAATCCTAACTTCAGTTTTACAGCTCCTTATCCTTTCCCCTAAACTGGGCCCCCCACCGAGGGCTGGCTTTTTAAAAAATTTAAAACCCAGACAGGAACTGTGTCCATCCCCATCCCCAGACAGAAACCGTGCCTCCAACATCTTATCCCCAACAATCATGCCCGCACCCACAACAAAAGCAGCGCTTTGCCCAGAGCAACCAAACCCTGAACCCCGATTCCCCCGGCCCTCCAACTCTTCGGTCCCAGCTGATAGAAAACAGCGAGTCCAGCGGCCTTCCCACCTCGCGCCCCGCTTTCCCAGGCCAACTGGGCAGGGCACGACCCCCCCGTGGTGTCCAGCGCGCTCCCCAGCGCTGGGACCCCGCGGGCACAGGAGGGATCCTCGCTCCCGCCTCACCCGGAGTCAGCGCCCCGCGCGTCGCGGAAAGCTCCTGGCGCTCGCGGGCCGAGGCCCCCTTCCTCGCGGGGAGGGGCTGCGGCCGCGCGGAGCCGCGGCGGGTCTGCAGGCTCCTCCCCTGGGGCGGCGGAGCAGGAAGCGGGGCGGGGGCGCGGGCGCGGGGGCGCGCGGTGCGGGGCGAGCGCGCGGGGCCCGGGGCGGCGGGGTATGCGCGGGCCTCGGCGGCCAGCCCCGGCGCACAGCCGCGGCCGGGGCGCGCGGCGCGGGGCGGAAAAGCCTGTTTACACAGACTGCACACCGCCTGGGGAATAATGCAGTAAAGGAAGTGAGCCGGCTCGGCCTGACTGCTCCAACTTCCTGCTCTCACACACACCAGAGGGGGAAAAAAAAAAAAGAGGAGCGAGAGAAAGAAAAAAAAGGGGGAAAAATCAGGATCTCATTACAAGAGCAAGAGACCGTCTGCAGACGCCTGTCAGCATGGAAAGTCGGGGGCTTTTGCCCGGGTCCTCCTAGAAATTCCCCCGAAGAAGGCTCTTGAAAGCTCCCCCACATCTGGGTAGGTACCAGGGTTTCTGCCTGTTGCTCGGACACTTGCAAAGTTTCGTGTGGGGTGTTTTTGTTTTTGTTTTTTTTTTCTTCTTTTCTCGGGCTTGGTGGGGGTGGGGCGGTGGGCGCCGCGGGGTGGGCTGCGGGCCGGGGTGGGGGTGGGGGTGCCTCCGCGAGGGACGGCCGGCCCGGGGCGGGGGCGCCGCTGGGGATGCTCCGTCGCGGCCACCGCCGCCGCTGCAGCTCGCGCGCTGGGCCGGGGGCTGGGGGACTCTGCGCCGGCAGTTCCCCGCCCTGGGGCTGCGAGCCCAGAGGACGGGGCGCCGGACGTGCAGCCGCCGGGGCTCGCCCAGGGCATCGCGGCAGGCAGTGGAGGCAGCAGGGCACGGCAAGACTTGGGGTCCCGGGGAAAAACGGTGACTGGCGACTGGAGCCGGCGCCGTGCCTGGAGGCTGGACCACCGCTGGCCTTCCAGCTGGGACTGCGGTCCGGCTGCCCTCGGGGTGCGCAGAGGGCACCGGTGCTCGGATCCAGGGATGGAGAGGGGAGGTGGAGGGCGCAGGGCTGGGGGGGGTTGCTGCGTCCGTTCGCGCTTGGCAGGTGACCCCCGCCCAGGTCACCGCCCCAAGCGCACTCCCAGTCGGACATTTAAAAGCCGGTGGAGTCTTTACTGGATACGGTTTTGGAGAAGGACCCGGCAAGAGACGATCGAGGCGACCCCCGCTCTTTAGCTTCGAAGTGGATGTTGGCCTGTAACGCTACTGTAACTTTTGAGGGGGGAGATAAAAATTTCGGGGTGTGGTTAAAAAAGAAAAATAAAACATCTCGGTTTTGTTATGTTTTCTGAACCGAATCATCCTGGGGACAAGCTGCTGTTAGGTGGCGGGTGGAGGTGGGAGCAAGAAATGTTATTTTAGAAACTGCAAAAGGGGCTTTTTAGAAAAAAAAAAAAAACGAGTGTCGGGAGAGTTTCTGGCTTGTCTGGAAACGGCAAGACTAATTGCCATGCGCTTCCGCTTTGAAACTGGCAGCAGACAGCATCTTGAAAATGACTCACTAGAGGAGCTCACAAAGAAACTGTGGTTTGCTCCTTCTCAGGTTTATGTATTTGTGCCTTTTACAGTTTCCTTTGTAGTGTTCGAGGGGCACCCCGCCCCTTCCCCGCCGGCCCCGTCTCTCCCTCCCTTCAAAGCCCCTGGACGGTCTTTAACTCGCCGGCGTCCCCCAGCCCGGGCTAGGGGGGTGCAGGGGGAGGCCGAGTTGTTTTTGGAGTTGGCTGGGGAGAGGGTTAAAGGGATTCTGCTGCTACAGGGGGAAAAAGTTCCCTGAATTTTCCACTGGCTGCTGCAGGAAGAGAGAGCCCCTTTAGTCACTGCTAAGTAATGTCTGCACACACACCAACTAATCTCATTAGGAGTTTCCGCTGCTCGGCACAGGAGGGGTTTTGTGCCGCCACTGTCAGCTGGGGGAGCCCAGTGCCCGGGAGGGAGACAAGTTACGGCTTTATTTACTTAGAGGCGCAGCCGCCCAGCGAGCCTTTTCAGGGCAGCATCTCGAAAACTTTGAAGTCACTTTGGCCATTTTGGATTTGACTTATAGGTTTTCTTTGCCCTGGTTGTGTGTGTGTGTGGGGGGGGGGTGGAGGCTGGAGGGGGGCGTTCAGCGTTCAGCGGCTCAAACACACCCGTCTTCTCCTATCGGTGCTTCGGTCTTTGTGGGGAAGGAGAGAAACCAAACATGCTCTGGGCATCTGTTAATGAGCTGAAATCGACTTGCGAGCCTTAGTGCCAAACAAAATACCCATCGGATCTTTCTCTTCTTCTTACTTTCTCTGTGGTACACATTTACTTGGAAAAGGTCAGTTATGAGTTCCAATTTATGAGGATTATAAAATTACAAATTGTGTTAGGAGGGCACGTGGGTCAGACAGTTAAGGAGACTGTCCTTAGAGCTCTTAGAGTTTCCAGTAATGATCCTGCCTGCGAAACCCCCTGAGTGTGAAGACTGATGGCCTTTCTATGCCAAATATAGCAAAGGCCTTCTGTCCTTTTTTTTTTTTTTTAAACCTTTAAATGTTGCCTAGAAATGTGTGGAGTTACTAAAAAGGGTAAAGAATTTTAAGGAATCTGATTAGACCTATGGGGCCCCTTTATTGACAAAGATATGTTGCCTCTCTCTTGAGGGTTTTTAAGGTGTTAGCATTTCTTTTACAGTGGCGAAGTGTGTCCTAAAAACAACCCAACCAGCCCTACCGGGGTGTGAGTCAGTGGACATGAGTACAAGAAGTCACTAATGCCGTACAAGTCACTAATGCTGTGCCTTGTATAGAGTTGGTACTCAATAAATTGATGCATTCAATTTGCATTGAAAGCTGTGAGTAGGGTAACAAAACATAGTAGATAAGAAAAGCTTTCAAGATCTAACACCATTATGCATGATAGTTCCTTAAGAATGGACATTGTACATATTCTCTCTCAAGAGTGCATTTGCTTTGAATAGAAAGGAAGTATTTAGAATTCCTCATTCCAACAAGTAATTATTTGAGATGCATGAAGTTCATTTAAGTCAGTGGTTCTCAACCAGGAGTAAGTGTGCCTCCCAGGAGACATTTGGCAGTGTCCAGAGACATTTTTAGTTGTCTTAACTAGAGGGAGTGCTACTGGCATCTAGTGAGTAGAGGCTGGAGATGCTGCTAAACATTCAACAAGGCACAGGAAAGACCCCCACAAAGAATTTTCTAGCTCAGAATGTCAGTAGTGCCCAGATTAAGAAACTCTTATTTACCTTAATAATGATGGTGAAGATGATGAAAACTCTTTCACATGCATTCATTGAACAAATAGGGCATTCAAAAGTTGTCAGTTGTAGTTTTTTGGCACGTGTATATTATGTGTGAATTTTTCTCTTTTTGGTCGGTACCATGAGATAGATTGACATGCAGATGATGTCGTTGTAGTGGCGTACCCTTTGTGAGCTGAATTAAACCATCCCTGAACCTCCACAGGCATAGAATCTTCATGCACTTGGTACCAATGCCTTTCAGGCAAGAATGGCAGTAGCCAGATGGGGACGAGCAGCGATTTTTCAGTTCCATTTCAGTTCTGAAGTTACCTAAACATTTATTAAAGACCTCCTCTTTTTCTGATATAAAAAATTAAATAATTCAAGACTGCTAATATACAGTAAATGTAACTCTGAGATTATATATTAAAATTTATATTTTTAATAACCTTTTGGAACTTGAATCTTTTCCTGAAATTAGTTTTAAAGGACTTACCGGCAGTGCATATAAATTCAAATATCCCCTTCTTAGCTGTCAGATATTGGATTCTGTGCTACTCAATTATATTTATATATCTGTCTGATTCAGAAGACCAGTGTAATGCTGTGAAATGTTGTAAAACATGACCTATTGACAACCCAAAACACTGAACAAAAAATTATCCAAGGATGTGACTTCCTGCAGTAGAGTCTTTTTTCACTGAGGGTGAGTTACTGCTTACTAATTGATAGTTTTGTTCCCTTCCAGTTCCAGAGAATGACTCAGTCATCTCCGTGTTTCCCAGACCTGGGGTTCCTCATTAAACTTTATTTTTATTTTTCTACTTTAGAGTAGAGATGGGGGTAGAGGATGCCTCACTGTGTTGCTCAGGCTGGCTTTGAACTTCTAGTTTCAAGCGATCCTCCTGCCTCAGCCTCTGGAGTAGTTGGGATTACATAGACACATGCTGCCTCATTAAACCTGAAAAGGAATGGGCTCTCTGTCCATTCTGGTTTTGCCCTGGCTGTAGAGCCCAGGCAGTTAGTTGGCTTCTAACACATTCCCAAGGGCCTGCACCTACACACATACACATGAGAGAGGCGTGGATGATTTGCATGAAGGACTCCACTCTTAACAGATTTTCCTGTATGTTCCATGCAAAAGTTTTTCATGTCCTGGTTATCCATAATTCCTCTTTGCCTTCATAGATTGATTTATAACATACTTGAGACCATGCTAGCATAAAAGTATTTTCTATAGGTTAGTTGTTTTTTTCTGTTGTAAAAAATATTAGCATGAATTACCTTAGGGAGATAGAGAAAACCACAATGGAAAAAAATAGACATCTCTCATAATCCCATTATTTACATTTTGATGTATGTTTTTCTAGTCTTTTAAAATGGGTATGTGTATATATGGAGGAACACACACATGCACATAAAATTTTTAGTTGGAATCACAGTACTTAACTGCTTTGTAACTTATTTTTACTTAATACATCATGTAACAAACTTTAATAACTAAGTTTAGTTATTTACTAAACTATTTACTCCAGTACTAAGACTGGAGTTATCACGTAGAGCTTGTATATTGATCTAATAAATGCGTTGACTCAACAATGGATTCACATTGTTCTACGTGAGCTTGTTCAATGTTTTTGTCCTCTGCGGTTCAAGTAATGTTCTAAGAATGCTGCCCTCTTGAAAGACTGAGTTCCTATGTGCTCTGAAATTTGGGATTTTGAGGAGTTTCTCTATGATTTAAGAATGAGTCATGATTTGCAGTAGAGTATCAAGATGTAGTAACAGGAAGTACAGGGCACTACACATCAAAATAGAATGTGAAATGATGAAAGAAGAAAAACTAGGGTAAGCTGAAAATACACCTTGGAATTATCCAACGATGAAGGGGGAGGAAGGTGCATTTTATACATTTTGACAACTCGTATTTATTACTGTTTCATTTTGTGTCGGTAGAGTTTCCAAACTTTGAATTTGGTGTTTTAAATTGATTTTTAGCTCAAGATTACTATTGCCCATGGCCACTTTGAATTGAGGTCGTTCAGCTTTTTGATTGAAACCATGACAATGAGACCATGAAAACTCTGTGTTTGCCACTTACAGTGCAGCCCTGGTAAATTGAATTATCAGCGTGTGTGTGTGTGTGTGTGTGTGTGTGTGTGTGTGTCATGTTAGATCCTAAGGGCTTTCAAAAATGATGGATCATTTGGTCTTTTAAATAACTATTCGATGCAGAAATTCGATTCTTTGTGATTCTTACCTGAAACCAAAATAAAAATGGCCTTTTACTCATTACTGAAAACTTACATATATGTCAGCGGTTTTAAAATAAACTTTGAACTGGTCATTTCAATAAATTTTGATTTGGTTTGAATTGCCACTAGGAATGAACTCATTGAGATGCATAATTTTACATTTCCTGGACTATTGATATGCATAAATTTACATTTCCTGAAAAGTACTTACTAAATTATTCTAAGAATTAAATAGGATTATTTTATAACGTGGCTGAGAGATTTACTTGTATATTTTTACAGAAATTAAGGTGATGGCTATATTAATGTATTCTAACTTGAATTGGACTAAAATGAATTTACACACTTTAAAAAGAGGATCTAAAGCACATAGTATCTGCCAGGTGCGATAGCTCACGCCTGTAATCCTAGCACTCTGGGAGGCCGAGGCGGGAGGATCATTTGAGCTCAGGAGTTTGAGACCAGCCTGAGCAAGAGTGAGACCCCGTCTCTACTAAAAATAGAAAGAAATTAATTGCCCAACTAAAAATATATAGAAAAAATTAGCCAGGCATGGTGGTGCATGCCTGTAGTCCCAGCTACTTGGGAGGCTGAGGCAGGAGGATTGCTTGAGCCCAGGAGTTTGAGGTTGCTGTGAGCTAGGCTGACGCCACGGTACTCTAGCCTGGGCAACAGAGTGAGACTCTGTCTCAAAAAAAATAAAGCACATAGTATCATAGTGTTCTTAAAGCTAGTATATCTGAGAACAATTCCCAATTATCCATGTATAATATGGGAGTGATGGGATGGGTATCAAACACACTTATCTGGATAACTTCTGTCTTTTTTTGGTTTTGTTTTTAATTGACATAATAATTGTACATATTTAAGGGGTACATAGTGATGTTTCCGTACATAAAATGCATACATCAGATCAGGGTAATTAGCATATCCATCATCTCAAACATTTATCATTTCTTTGTGTTGAGAACATTCAACATCCTTCTTCTAGCTGTTTGAAACTATATAATGTATAATTGTTAACTATAGTCATCCTGCACTGCTATCGAACCCTAGAATTTTTTCATTTTATTGAAAAAATTTGATGAGGTTCTCTTAAATTTGATGAGGTTTGGGCTCCTTTAAGCAATAGAATAAAGAATATGAGACTTTTGGTGTACCTCCCTCTTTTTAAAAAAATTGAGATATGATCTACATCATTAAAATGCACAGATCATTAGTATTATCATATGCATCTGTGTCACCCCCCCAAGAGAGTTTCCTTCATCCCCAAACATTCCCTATTTGTTTATTCTAGTATGGCAATTTCATGATTCTAAACCCCAGACTCTTAAACCCCAGAACACCTTGATAAAATACTGCAGTATTTTTTATTCAATCTGCTTGGTTAAAAATAAATCAGTATGGGTATGGTGGCTCATGTCTTTAATCCCAGAACTTTGGAGGCTGAGACAGGAGGATCACTTGAGGTCAGGTGTTTGAGACCAGCCTGGGCAACATAGTGAGACCTTGTCTCTACACACACACAAAAAAAGAAAAAAATTAAAAAAAATTTTTTTAATCATTAAAATATATAGATTTTCTCATCATATAATAAGAGGGAAAACTCTCTTCTGCATTACTTAATATTCCAAAAATATTTAAACTAGCCAAACGTAATGTGTCTTGTAGGAAAAGATATATTCCCTTTTGGGTTGAACTAATTGGGTTGAGAGGACATTAATCTCCCTGGGCCTCAGTTTCTTTGGCCTGATGGTGAAGTGATTGAAGTGGATAAGCTGGGATAATCCCTTTCAAGTCAGAAGTCCTATTTGTGTACTAGTTTTTTAGAGTAAAGAACCTGAATCCTTCTAAGAATTGTGAAAGTGTGTTGTGAATTTTTGCTGTCATCCTGAAATGGCTGACTTATAGATATACACAGCAATGTAAAAAAACTGCTGTCTTGTGGAGGGAAAAGGGGTTCTGTTCCCTGTAAGGTTCCCCTTCAGTTCCACTTTGGCCCCTTATTACATGAGGAGCACCCAATGGAAGGTCAGTGTTAGCTGTTGTGCTTCGTTTTTCTTCCTGGTCTTTTGAAGTTTGTGATAGGCAGCACTCATTTCTAATAACCCAGAGCTGCCTCATTCTTGGGGACACCAATGACTGTCTCTTGGTGGGGTGCTAAGTAGGCCCAGATAGAATTTTGGCCACCTGGTTAAATCCCTGCTCCTTCCTTCTGATAGTCTTTGAAAGTGCTCTCCACCCCCCACTGCTGTATTTAGAGAGTTCCCATATTCCCTCTCGCCCCTTCCCATCCTTTCTCCATCCAGGAACTAGAGCATTCCTTTCAAACACAGTTCTGACCATGTCACTCCTCTCCTGAAAATCTTCCAGGGCTTCAGTTTTGAACAAAGACCAAAATCCTTAACTCAAGCTACAAGGTGTGATTTGGGCCAGCCACACTGGCCTTTCCTCAATTCCTCAAATGCTTAAGGTGCCCTCTGTCCACTGGGCCTTTGTAAATGCTGTTTTCTCTCTTGGGAATCCTCCCCACCACCCCTGGTTCCCCACTCCTGTCAATTTTTCAAACTCCACTCTGCGATTTATAGCCATCCATCAGTTCACTCTCAGCTCAGCTGCTCAGCCATCACTTCCCCGGGGAAACCTTTGCTACCCACCCAGACTAGATGTCCCTCAGTTATCTCTTCCTGGCCCTTGGAACCTTTGCCATAGGCTTTATTGACAGGTTTCCTCATTACTTGAATTCTCCCTCTCTAAATTCTTGCTATCCAAACGTAGGAACAGGACAGTTGTAGATAGCGCATTTTTGGAGATAGGGCTGGAGGAGTCCCTCATTATCCCTTCATACCCTTTCTCCAAAACTCAGGAACCAAGTAGATGTGATAGTATAGTATCCCTCATTATCTGAAGTCACTGTCCACACCTTTGAACCCATTAGATTTGGCTAGTGAGGGGTACCTGTGCATGTATGTGTCACGATGAGTTCCACACCTGTGGTGCCCATCAGTCTGGAAGCTCCCTTTGGGGCCACCTCTGTTTTTCTCATCCTTGTATTTATCCCAGCACTTTGTACAATACCTAGCACTCAGTGAATTAAAAACCATCTGAAAAGAAGAAAGCTTGTCAATAGAGTTCCCATGCCTTGCCATTGGACTTGATAAAGCGCCTTGTTGGTATGCATATATCCAGCTTTTTCTTAGATAGAAAATCAGGCAGATGACTTAGTTAAACCATAAAGATAGCCAAAAAGGTCCCCTGTACCTGCGGTCCCCAACTCCCCGGACCTGATAGAGACCAGGCTGCAGAGCTCTGCCACCCAATTTGGTCGCTGGTGCCAAAAAGGTTGGGGACCACTACTGAATACAATTTCCCATACTTTTTGTTCAGACTTTCAAGAAAAGTAGATGAACAGAAATCAGGTTAGTTTGGCAGCTGTCCCAACTAACTAACGGGGTTGGGGGTGGAGGGGAGGCGGCGCTCAGGCAGTGAGGTGAGGGACAACCTGGAGCGGCTGTAAATACAGATGAAGCTTAGCTGGCTCACCAGCCCAACACTCACCTCCTGCAGCCTGGGGGCTGGGGACCGCAGTCCTAGAGGACAAGCATTAGCCTTGTTACCAGTGTTATCATACTGAGAATGGTTGGTTAACAGTTAAGTTATTCATAGGATAGTGCAGCTTGAAAGAATCTCAATGTAAAGTTCTTTACATATTAGAATTAATCATTGTAGAGTAACTATTATTAGTCTGTAATTAAAGACTTCAATTGACCGAATTTTCGTAGTTCCCTTGGGTAACCACTTTTCAGTTCCATGGTATTCACAGTTAAATGTCCTTCACTTATATTAATACTAAAACCTGTGTGTTTAGCTTTGGTCCATAACTTTTTGAAATTAATGATGTTTCTTACCGAGTTTTAAAATAAAAGAGCTCCCCTCCACCTCCCCCCAGAAAAAACAATCATAAAAGACACTGCCTGTGTGATGATGAAAAGGTGAGTGACTACACACCCAAATGGTTTTTGGTGAAGGAGGACTTGGTCTCCTAATTAATTTCAGCTGAGTTTTGCCAAGGAGCCATTTCGTTGATAGCGAAACCTTGATTAACCAGAATGTTTGATTAAGCAGATTTTTCTGCCTGCACTTAATTGTCAGAAAAGAGAGATTAAAACAACCACCACCACCAAATAAGCCCCGGGATGTATTCTAGGGTAACTGCAGGAATTCTCTGTGGGAATCGACTGTAGGAATTATACACTGTCGGTACCTGTAGGTTGTCATCAACCTCAAAATGAGGGTACTGAGGCCCAGGATGATCATACTGTTCTGTTAAGCAGAACCCTAAGTAAGAAAAAGGGTTGATGTTAGAATGATTTCCTTACCCTAAAAGTAGAGAAGAACACTTCTCTGGTCAGTACGCATTGAACTGGAACTGGAACTCTCCCCTCGTTTATCTCCTTGTTGGAGTTTGGAAGGTTTGCCTTTAGAGGCTAAAATACAAGCCCTTGTTGTTAGAGTTTATTGCAAACTGAAAGAGATAAGCATGGAACGTGGTGTGTGTGTGTGTGTGTGTGTGTGTGTGTAGGGGTGTGTGTATGCGCACGCACATGCTCTGTAGAGATGTAGGCTGTAAGAGGGATGTATGCCTCGCGTCTCAGAGAATAGGACAGTATGTGACCTCAGTTTTTGCTGCTGCTCTATACAGGGTCACTCTGCCCATGTAGGATGCAAACCCTGGTTCTGTACAGAGGATGGGAGCATAAGGGAGTCTTTACTAAACTTCTGCTCCCTGAAGAATTGTTGTTTCACTGTAAGAAGTCGGGAGAGAAGAATGCTTAGATTCCTGATAATTTCACCAAGTGCCATTACAAAGAAAGCAAGCCATTTGGTGCTATTTGGAAGACTGTATGTGAGGTGCAGTTCCT
The DNA here is from genome assembly GCA_963574885.1 of Lepilemur ruficaudatus. Lineage (NCBI taxonomy): Eukaryota > Metazoa > Chordata > Mammalia > Primates > Lepilemuridae > Lepilemur > Lepilemur ruficaudatus. The sequence continues at coordinate 16,516 of CAUYRT010047333.1, forward strand.
CGATTTTCGCATATGATCTTGAAATCCTCTGGAATCTAGAGTTCATGAGCATTGGTAGAGAGGTTATTTCTGCTGAAGTTCCTGCCTGTTTTTACCCAGCCCCAGATACTGATCACTTAGATCAGAGGGCATTGGATGGTTTCTTTTCTTTTTTTAAAAAAAAAGCATTTTAGAGCAAATGTCTCCAGATGCTCCAAGTGATGTTCAAGTGAGGGTTAGAAATGATTGTCACATCTGTGCTGCATGTCTAGCCCAGTGCAAAAATGCCTACTGATGGACCTACTTCATCTTTGATAGTTGAGGCAAAGCCAGAAGAATCAGTCAGGATTCCTGTTCTTGCTTAATTCACTTCTTTAGTTGCTGTACCATTTTTCTTTTCTTTTCTTTTTAAAGACAGGGTCTCAGCTGTGTTGCCCAGGCTGGAGTAAAGTGGTTTGATCATAGCTCACTGCAGCCTCAAACTTCTGGCTTCGAACAATCCTCCTTCCTTAGCCTCCCCAGAAGCTAGGACTACAGCTGACTAATTTTTAATTTTTTCATTTTTTGTAGAAACGGGGTCTCACTGTGTTGCTCAGGCTGGTCTCAAACTCCTGGCCATAGCAATTCCGCTGCCCCAGCCTCCCGAAATGCTGTGATTACAGGCTTGAGTTACCACACCCAGTCTGCTGTGCCATTAATTCTTAATTCTGTGTTGATATAAATGGAGTCATTTGAAGAGTGTTAAAAGTTTATTTTTTTAAAAAATATTTTGTTTAAAAATTTTTTTATTTTAAATTTTATAAATGTATTTTTGCCTTTCCCCCCCTATTGTTAGCTCTTAGCAATTTGATCTTGTAGGAGAAATTTAAAAGTGTATTACTTTAATTACAAAATTATATGCTGCTCAAAGATGTCTTGAATCAAACAAAATCACGCAAGTATACGTACTGTGGGTTTTCAAAAGCTTGAGGGGGGGGTCACTGCTCTCAAACAAGATTGTTGTCCTGCTTTGATTTAAATCAGAGTTGAACCACAAGAACAGCATCCTTCTTCACCCTCTGCCACATCCTTTGTGTGTGATTTTAACCCAAATATTAAGACCTAGCAATTTGTCCTTAAGAAAGTAGAAACTTTAAGACCCTGATGTAGAAGATCATACATGTACTAGATGATTAAAATATTTTATGTAATAAAAAGAGTAATTTTCTTTAGCAAGGGAGAGAAAGATCACTAAAGCAAGATCTGGCTGTTACTTTGTGCAGTTAACATATTCACGCTGAACGATTATCGGAAGAGTAGGTGCAGTGATAAGTCATATGCAGCGTTTCAGAAATGGACTAGTCAAGTTAGTGGATGGCAGATGCCTGCATGGGAATTAAGGGCAGCGAGGGTGCTTTGGGGTACAGGTCCCATGTTTGATGCTAATGCCACCAACAGCCAATCTCTTCTAGCAGATGCTTTTGGTGGCCTTTGTGCAACAACATTCCTTGGACATGAATGAACCATTCGTCTGCCTCTTGATGACAGTTTTAATGTTATTTTTTCCCCCTTTATTCAGTGCATCTTGGCAGCTAATAAAAAAAATCGGTTTTAAGTATGAGGTGTTGGGAGAAGAATATTTAGTTTTGAAATCACTCGCTCTCTATTTTTGCAAGTTTTAGAAATCATGGTACCCGCCAGGAACACCAAGATACTTTAAATGTGTCCCGCGATTACTGTTGTTCATCCACAAGTCAGGCTTGGTTTTAAACAGGTATTCAGTGTAAATTGAGAGGGCTTTGGCTTGTTCTTTTGCCTTAATGCCATTATATTTTCACTTCATGTTAAAAAGAACTTTATTAGAAGTTATTTACATTTAGAAGAAACCCTCTGCATTTGGCACCATAACCTTCATGCGTAGCTAGACTCCACATCCATGTATGAAAACGCGAGAGAAATATAGGCATATGGAGCGAATAAAGCTAAAAAAAAAGAGGGGGTCGGTTACTACCTTCGTGACGAGATGCTGCTCAAATCCCCCACAGGTGTCCACCACATGAGCAGGTGATGATATTCTGAAGGCTGCAGATTCCCTGTTTTTTATAGATCTCTTCCAAAGTGAATATATTATCATACCAGATTTATGTATAAAAATTTATGCCTGGAATTTGCATTTCCTAAACCATGAAAGAGTTTTGCTGAGATGGTCCCCGAAGAAAAACAGTGAAACTAACCAGTTCCTCACTTGGGGGAACCACTCCTGTTAGGTAGCTCTAAAGAAGATGTTGCTGGTGATCTTTCAGTTACAAATACCCATAACTCATAACCATTTTTGCAAGAATACTATATATAGCAGGACCCAAAGACTAGGCAATGTCAACATTATCCAGCTAAATCTTTTTTTTTTTAGTTTCTAAAAAAATTTTTTCTTTTTATCAAACCCAATTACCATGCTCTGAAATCCACTAAATCTTGGCAATGCCGGGGACCATCACATTTTGGCAAATGTGACATTTCAGAAAAAGAAAAAAAAAGATTTATATTACTATTAGCCATTTGTAAATTACCAGCAGTTCACATATGCTATGCTATAAAGTTTTAGCATGGATCATATACTTCTAAACAATGTCAAGATCAGCCAATGAATATCATTTATTTAAAAAGAGATTTGAAATGGTTTCTGTGGATTTACTCCAGGAAGAGGGAAAGGTAACTTTTCCAGGAGGGCTGATGTTGGGGACTTTTTTGTTTCTTTTAGTGACTTAACTGCCCAGCAATGACGGAAAAGAAATGATGCTTTATTATTTGAAGCTATATAGAGAAGACAAGAAAGTTCCCCGGTTTCCCTGGGAAGAGCACACAGGGCTTCTCTCCTCCAGGGTGTTCTGTGGAGGAAAGCTAGAAGGGGGAGGAGGCTCCATCCAGTTCCCAAGAAAATTCTAGCTCGATGTGTCATGCGTGCATGAGAAGCAGGCACTAGTGAGGAGAGACATGTCTTGGTGGAGGGAGCAGATGAAATGGAGCCAAACTGCAGTGATCCATAGGGAGCCTGTGGGTCCCACAGTGGCCTGGGTGGCACTGTGTGTGGCGGGATAGAAGCAATGCTCACCCTGGAGGGAGTTGTGGGGGGACAGGAAATATGAGCCGAGAGGGGAGGAACAGGCTCTGTAACTCTCCCCCAGTGAAGACCTAGGAGGTAGAATTGCTGTGGAGATGTCAGAGGTGGCCCGGACCAGGTGCAGCTGGGCCAGGGGAAGGGGAAGGCACACAGATGGGTGGGTACTTCTCTGCCAGGAAATGCTTGTTGTCACTGCGTCAGGACTGGGGTGCCCAGCACAGCTGTGCGGACTTCCCAGTCCCCAGCGTCCCCTGGGCGTCCTTCTCAGGGGAAGGGATGGTGTTGCAGTCCACACCTGACCCCACCGGGGACGCCTTCCTCCCCAGGGGTGCACCATCCTTCCTGATCCTGGTGCAGCCCAGCATGCACTTGTGCAGGAGACAGGGCAGATGTGATGTTAAGGCTCACTTGTAAGCAGAACATATTGCAGGTCGCCATCGATGGAGAAAGAACGAGTTCCAGATTTTTAATGAGAAGAGCTAAAACATGAATTTTCTTGCAAACATATTTTATCTTGCTTTTTTTTTTTCCTCTAATGTTTCCACTGGGTGGTGCTGCAGGAATTCCTACCTTTTGCCTTGGATCTACCCTTCCCAGAAAGACGCCTCTAAAACATAATAGGAGGAAGTCCTGATTTAGAAAGATTTTACAGTTTCAACACAATAGAAGGGTTCGGAGGATGCTCTGGCAGGAAATGTTTCAGTTTCTGGATGTGGAAAAACCACCATCATTTTGTATCATGCAAAAGTGTTCTCATTGCACTGGGTATATACTTTTGACTTTCATCGCTTCTTATTTAGCACAAAAAAGCTTTCATGTTTATCTGAAAGATTATGGTTTCATTCTAGTGGGAGTGGTCTATAAGATTTCCTTTATTATGGTTTTTGTAAAACCATGTTAAAGTATCTAAGTAAATAAACATTTTCTAATGTTGACAGCCACAGGTTTAAGAAAATGCCTCTGTTCAGGCTTTGTTTGAAGCTGAAGACATTCCGCCATTCTTATCTTAAAGATCATTTATACAATGTGTCGATAAAAAGGATTACACATTTCTACTTTCAAAATACTTTCAATCTTATAAAGTCTCTTTGGTTGGTAACACTCATGTAAGGAGAGGACTAGGGCTGGCCTTACCCCTTCTACAAATGAGGAGGTTGAAACAGAGAAGTTGATATCCCTGCCACAGATCACACAACTCTTTAAGGCCTTGTCTGCTATGAGAGTTTGTATATCCTGACTCCCAACTGTTCCCCTTATACACAGGATTGAATTTCATTAATATTAATAGTACAAAAATTTGGATAAAAGATTTCCCATTCAAGCAAAGACCTCTACAATGTAAGAATCAAGAATAGTATGGGGGAAATGCCCACTGGAGATGAGGGAGCTTATTAATTGGAAGCTAAAATTTAAAAACAGCAAGATGTTACTGCAAAGCAGCATTTTCTTTTTTTTTTTTCAGGGTATGTTGTGGTCCTCCATGAAATCCCAAACACTGCTTTCTTAGAACCTGAAACAGGGCTTCCCTAGAGGGAAACACTTAGAGGTGTTTCTTTTTGATTTGATTTGGTTTTTTTAGAGACAGGGCCTCACTCTCTTGCCCAGGCTGGAGTGCAGTGGCATAATCATACCTCACTGCAGCCTCCAAATCCTGGGCTTGAGCAATCCTCCTGTAGAGGTATTCCTTTTAAAGGAAAGTTTTTGAGGTGCTGCTGGGTGCTAGGTACCTTGCCAGGTACTGTTATGCACAGTTTCAATGGGGTTCCGAGCCTGTCCCTGTTCACACTTGATGTGTTCCTCATGATTCATTTCACAGTGACGTGAAACGCATGCACGTGTTGGACCAGGAGGAACTAAATTACAGAACACGTAGCTTCTCACGTCCCGTTTGCATCATGGAGAGCCAACTTTGCTTGTTAATGTTGGGGGAACCAGGAGCCTATCTAAACCAATGTACAGATCTTTTAAAAGAGGAAATTGATTAAACAAGTGGTGGGAGGATGGGTTCAAAGATTTTTATTTTTGCAACAGAACCCAACTAGAACAACTGGAGACGCTGATGAGACGAAAGCAGAAATGAACAAGGAAATTTCCTGATCTGATTCCTAGTGGGATTTCCATTGCATTGCCCTATGAATTAAAATGAGACTTTTCTCTTAGCCAGCAGTGAGGTGTGCATGTAAGAAATGAAGCCTCTTCTAGGAAGCATATGCATGGTGATTAAGAACCTGGACTTCGGAGCCAGATGGCCCCTGGATATGAGTCTCTGTTGGCCCATATTACTCCTGCGGCCATGAGCATGTCAATTCACCTTTTAACGTCATAACTTCCTCATGGGCATAGCGAACTGAGAATATTAGATTTAGACAGCACGTATAAAGCACTCAGCACAATGTCTGGTACATAGTAAGTGGTCATCAAATGTTAGCATTAAAAAAGAAATGCTCCTATTTAATGAAGTAATGGACCCTATGTGAGCCCTGTTAGTGAGAATTCCATGGAATCTGAGTGCTACTGGTGGCAGAAGATATAGCTAACATTTTCTTAGAACAAGGCCTTAATTTGGAATTTATCAGTAGCTATAGAATTATCTTTAGAGTTTTACAAATCCTGCTGAAATTATGTGTATTTTATATTTTATTTTTTTCCCTAGAGAATTTTAGATTCTCAAAAGGGTTCATGGACCAATACATGAAGAAGATACTGTTCTGGGGATGTGATTGTGTGTATGTATCTATTCTAAGCGTGAATATGTATTTTAGGTTGAGTATATGAGATTGCTGATATTTTACTGTTTCTGACCCATAAAAACAATTTCATATGGTTCAACTTAATAGTTGTGATATGGTCAGGAAACATAATTTGAAATATAATATGAGACAGACTATAATGAGGTGTGATTATAGCTTATTTCTGTGTATTATTTATCAAAGCCTAGCAAGCAAAATACATCAGGTAGCCTTGGACCACTAGTAATCATATTTATCTAAAATAACTTTTACTGTGTCCAGGATTACAAAATAGTCTTTAATTTTCACTGGGGACTTGTAGCTTCATCACTTCGAATGAGTCATTTTTCTAGTTCCACACTCTTCTGATCCAAATGACTACTGGTAGGATAAGCTGCTTAGTCTTTTTCCCCTGTTGAATTTATAGGTGCATTTCTTTGGGGAGGAAAAAAATTCTCACTGAGTTTTCTCGGGCGATTAGAACGTCGGTGTTCTTTCAGGAAGCAGAGTTTGGCTGCCTGGTCGAGGGTTAAAACAGAGCTGACACACAAGACAAAATGAAACCAGAGCTGCATTTACAAAGTGGGACAGATGTAGGAGGCCAGGTTTCCTGTGGCCCATTTTCCAGTTTCCTGCCTGCAACCTGCAGAAGAAGAGGAAGCCCAGTGTTACCAAGTATGAGAACTGAAGCGGGACGTGCTTCAAGCCGGAAGTGAGATACATGCAAGCAACACGGACAACAAAAACAATCGCTAAGAAAGTGAATGTTTGGGTTTTAGTCCAAAAAGTGTCTGGGAAGGAACAACCCATCTGTTGAAAGAAAAAGCATTGTCAGCAGAGCTTGTACTTTGACGTGAGATTTTATAAGGGGACCTGGGGACGGTCCCAGGTTGTAGGAACCTCTGGTTTTTATAGCCCTACTCATCTTTCAAGACATGGTCTGTTGTTTTAGTACAGTTGGTTACCTGAAAAGATTTTCCCTGCAGTGCGCAGGAATTCTAAATCTGTTTCCTGGGCACGTTGATATACGAGGGAGGGGGATGTGGTTAACCAAGTGGCTATAATGAACTACAGCCTCAATTTGGGAAGGCTGCTTTGATCTAGGAGGCTTATATTCCTTTAACCACCCAATAACATTTTTGTCTGATGTTTTCAAAGAAGAGATTAAATGGAGATGTGTATGTTGACCATTACATGTCACGCACTCTGTTTGTGTGGCTACCTGGTGAGCCACAGAGAAAGGTGCAGGGCTCGGGCAATGACGACAACCCTGGGGAAGTGTGTGTTTCTCCCAGGGGAGAAGAGAAACGAAGAATAAAATTATTCTGTGTCTAGGCTCTTTAGCTCATTTTGGAAGAGTCTGTGAAGTCAGATATTACAATCCCCATCTTAAAGAACTTGAGATCCAAAGAAATTGTGATTCATTGCGCACCTCTTTATTGAGTACCTGTTGTTGGTCACATGCTGTGTTGGAATTGCTGGGTGATGCTGGTGAAATAATGGCTGAAAATAAATAGCTCTGTTTGTGGAGGCCTTGTTGAAGGCTTCATATAAGGCCTATGTGAAGGGAACATATAAGCCTTGTCGAAGGCTTATAATGTACGAGGAACCGTGCTGAGTTTTTTCTATACACCATCTCATTTAAATGGACTTGCTGCCTTGAGGGGCAGAGACATAGGTGTGTGCTTCTGGGACAGCCAGTTATGTATTTGATCTACACTCGTCTTCTCCAAACCAGGACTCTTGAGGAATTTTGGGATGCCGCCAAGTTGGGGATCAAAGAGGCACTCACCTGAGGCAGCCTAGGATGGAAATAAACCATACTGTAAAAATGCGGGGTGAGATAGGGCTGGGGTGGGGTGGGAAACGGCATAAATTTACGGATGTGGGAGGAAGTAGAATGGCTCAAAGATGCTTTCCCAGGGGAGTTAGTATCATCATCCATTTACTTTTCCAATGAAAACTCACCCATATAAAAGTCACCTATGAACCAGTTGACTTCTCATTTACCCAGTGACAGTACAGAGTTTCAGAAGGAAAGAGGGGTAGTTCAGACTCATAGTATTAATAAATTGTATATGTTATTACAGTGGTTGTCAGTGGTTTCCTCCAAAAAATCTGTCCTCACCTGAAAGAGTTACTTAAAGAACATTGCAAACTGTAAAGGGTAAATAGATAGACTGAATAATACCTACCTCTCTTTTCCTGTTCTTTTTCTTTTCTTTTCAGAGACAGGGTCTTGCCCTGTTGCCCAGACTGGGGTGCAGTGCCCTCAGCATAGCTTACTGTAGCCTCAAACCCCTACGTTCAAGCAATCCTCCCTCCTTGGCCTCCCAAAGTGCTAGGGTTATGGGCATGAGCCACCATGCCCAGCCTCTTTTCTTGTTCTTTTTACTCTTTAAAAAATGAATAATTTTTATTTTTTTATATTTTGAAATTTTTTATTTTTATTTATATTTTAAATTTTTTTAGAGACAGAGTCTTGCTCTGTTGTCCAGGCCGTGGTGCTCACTGTAACCTACTGGCCTCAAGCGATCCTCCCACCTTGGCCTCCGAAAGTGCTGGGATTATAGGTGTGAGCTGTGGTGCCTGACCCAGAATGAACAATTTGTAGATATTCACAGAATGAGAATGCAAACATTTGTTAATAAATAAAAAGAGCTTTGGAGGACATGAACTTGGCCTCATACATTTTTTTTTTTACAGGTAGTAATAATTAAAATTTGTTTTGAAAATTCTAATAATCTTATTTCCACCTCACAAAAATAATAAGACTTCGGAATTTGTATGGGCCATGCATTTACCAAACGTTATCCTTATTTACTTAATGCACTTATTCTGTGCCAAGTTATTGCAGTCCCCCAGTAATACAAAATGTTGATTTCCAATTCCTTGTTTTAAGGACAGGGTTTGTTTCCTATAATGAAATAGTTTCTGCTCTTTCTCTTAGACAAAAATAATATAATGGCACAGAAACACTGCACAAAGGAGTTGAACTTACAAGAATTTTCTGTAAGAAGTGTTCAAACTCATTCTCATTTTTCTAACAAAACAAAAAGACATGTACTTAATTAGCACCTACTTTGTTTATTCCTTACACAGAAGCTTTTCGCCTTTCCTTAGGCTCTCTCCTTTCTAATTTTTTAAGTGAGCTAATTTGTTTACTTCCCACAACATACAAGCTTAAGAAAATCAAAGATTTAATAATTCTGCCTCTTCAACTCCCACCTCAGCAAAATTGAAACCGGGGGCGTGCAAAGAGAAGTGCTAGGTTGCCATCAACAGAAAAAACAAATAAGTGGGCATTTGTGACTTCCAAGGATGAAAGCGAAAACCTCGGACTTTGAATGAGACCGACGCACATTAAGTCGACGTCTGGCGCCACCTTGTGGCTGAAAAGAGACCGGCCTCCAAGAGGAGAAAAGCAGCTTGCGGGGCGGGGGGCAGGCAGAGGGGGGACCCAGAACCTGAGATCGGGTCATGTGACCTGGCAGCTCTCTGGTAGGCGGAGGAGGACGCAGGGCACAAGGAGAGTGATCAGTGTCTTCTGTCTATAGCCCCTTTGAGGCTCCTTCTGGTGAATCGCGGATAAAACAAAACATCGAAAAGTCTAAAGAGGCATACAAAAATATTTTCATGTTATTTACACTCTTTAAAAACAAAGTGAGTTGAAAACACAGAAGGAGGGCAGAAAACGATCACCCCGAGTCTGCAGAAATATCTCCCCTCTCGGTGGCAGCGGGCAAGCGCATTCCTCCTGGGCCACCTCCAGCCGGACCGTGAAGGAACCCACGGCGGCTCCGTCTTCAGCGGTCGCGAGCAGGGCTGTCGTCGCGGTCCCTCGGCTTGTCAGGATGGAACATGTCTCTTTTCTCTCTTTCTGCCCCAGCTGCTGTCGTCTACCCGCCGCTCCAGAGAACCCGGGTAGACGGGAGCAGAACCCGCTCCGAAGTGTGAGCACCCAAGGGCCTTCTGTGCTGAGGTCACAACGGCTGGGGGGCCTCAGGCTCAGCATCTAAACCATGTTTCTTAAGCTGGAGTCGGAGAATATGTGCTCAGGCATCTACTACAGAAATTTTTGTGCTTTCAGTTTTGATGATGGTGTAATAAACATAAACCTATCCTGAGTCACCTTATAAACAACAGTCACCACGTGGCTGAAAGTCTCCCTGGACTTCAGTGCTGAAAGTCTCCCTGGACTTCAGTGCTTGTGTTGGGCTCATTGTCCAGTGAACAAAGAACCAAGGTGGATACCGTATCTACGGGCTGCTTTCCAGGCTGTGAAGGCCATAGGACATCACAGTGCTCTCTGAGGAGGTTTCCCTGTTGCTTAAAAAGTGATAGTGGTTCACATTTAAGTAGCACTTACTATGCACCAGGTATGGTTTAAATGCATTATTAGTATCTCCTGTAATCCTTACAACAGCCCTGCAAGGGAAACACTTTTATCATCATGTAGGAGGAGACTGCGGCGTGGAAAGTTTAGGTAGCTTCCCCAGAGTTCCGCGGCCAGACAGGGCGAGTGCTTGCATTTGAACCCACAGAGTCTGGCTCCAGAATCTGCTCTTACCCACTCCGTAGTCTTCCAAATAGACAAAGGTTGTTCACTCCCTTGCCTGCTCTGAGCTGAAAAAAATTATTACGCTCCAGTGAGAACACTGTGCTGTCTAGAGTCTGAGACCCCTCTGGAGGATGTGATTCAGATTTTTTGGAAGCTGTTTTACAACCTTGTTAATTATAGGTAACTGATCACAAAATAATTCTTATCTATAGATAGGCCAATTCTGTTCCATCTTACAGAGTTGCATTGGCTCCTCTCCCACCCCCAGTTTTGTCTCCATTTGCACGTTTATCTCAAGGTACCTGATCTGTAAATGCCTCTATTATTCATATTCTTTTTTGAACTCATTATAATATCTGTCTGGTTCTCTTGTTGAATACTGAGTAAAATAAAATCTTTAATGTGTTCATTTTGGTATCTGTATGACAGCCATGATTTTCTCCTTTATTGGAAATTATTTTTTTCAAAAAGGAATTTCTCCACTCTCTCCTTCTCAAAGAGGCCTTTGTTGGCCATCTTAATGCCATCACACCCTGTGTGCACACCCTGGTCCTCCTATCTCCTTAGCTCGCTCTAGTTTCCTTTTTCCATAGCACTTGTCTTCCAACACAGTGGTCCCCCAGCTTTTTGGCACCACGGACCGGTTTCACAGAAGACAGTTTTTCCACAAACCAGGACATGGGGCGGTGTGTGGCTTTGGGATGATTCAAGTGCGTTACATTTGTTGTGCAGTCAAACCTCTCTGCTAATGATAATCTGTATTTGCAGCTGCTCCCCAGCGCTAGCATCACTGCCTCAGCTCCACCTCAGATCATCAGGCATTAGATTCTCCTAAGGAGCACACAACCTAGATCCCTCGCATGCACAGTTTACTGTAGAGTTCACACTACTTTGAGAATCTAATGCCCCTGCTGATGGGACAGGAGGCGGAGCTCGGGCGGTGACGTGAGTGATGGGAGTGGCTGTAAATACAGATGAAGCTTCGCTCGCTCACCCACTGCTCACCTCCTGTGTGCGGCCCGTTCCTAACAGGCCGTAGACCTGTACCGGGAATTGGGGACTGCAGTTCTAACATACTATGTCATTTAATTCGTCACATGTTTGTTGTTTGTGGCCTTTCCCCTGCTGAAGTGAAAGCTCTATGAGGACAAAAGTCTTTGTCTGTTTTGTTTACTGATGTATCCCAAATACCCAGATGGTGTCTTGGCATAAAATGGGTGCTCAGAAAAAACTGAAGTGGGGAGAGAATTGAGTCTTTATAGGGTATGGTATGTAAATACATCTTACTTAGAAGGACCTATGTTGGAACAGTCATTGCCATAATCTTTTTGGGAGGGGTGGATGCATTTCAACCAAACATCATCTGTTGTATATAAAATTGATTGTTAATCTGAGTGGCGTGGAGCGGAAATGTACTTTGTGTATAAATTTCACTGTATCATTATATAAGAATTATAAATCTTGAGCTTATATCCAGTTTTGTTGCTTATGTTAAAAGTTCAGTATGGATATAATAAAAATTACAATTAAAAAATCACTTGTCAATCCTGAGAATGTATTACTTTTTTTCCTGCTCCTTTAAAGGAGGTAAGTGTATTATTCAAATTTGACTAGCTATTTTTTTTAATTAAATTAAAAAATTTTTTTTGTAGAGATGGGATCTCGTTATGTTGCCCAGGCTGGTCTCAAACTCCTGGCCTCAAGGGATCCTACTGCCTTGGTTCCCCAAAGTGCTGGGATTACAGGCCTAAGCCCCAGGGCCCAGCCTTAAGCTATTTTAAATGATCTAACTATACCATGGCAAGATCAAGGCTATAAACTACAAAAGGAAAGGAGCAGTTGGGGCGAGTAGCAGGTAGTTTTGCTTTCTGGAGGGGGCAAGGTGGGTCCCAGCCAGCTGCCATGACTGTGGTGCTGGCCGGCGCCAGTAGACATGGTGGGAGACCATCCGGAGACTGGCAGGCCCTGCCGGCCGCAAGACTGAGGTGAGGTCGGTGGGAACTAGAAAGTATCAAACGCAAAGGGGGTGCTTCTTCCTGTGAGAGCAATGGTGCCTTTAGAAGTGGACTAATCCTCCTCCAAAGCACAGAGTTTGATTTTACATAAGAATGGCATTCAAATACCTGATAAAATTTCATACATTTGAAATAAGATCTGGGCGGGGAAAGGGGAAAGAGAAGCATTTTTTAATTAGAAGAAAACGTAGGGAATATTTTAAAATGATATCTAGCATTTCTTCCATGTGTTCTCCATATTTTTTTAAGCTGAGAGTTGTGGGAAATCAGTTTAAATGAAGTTAGGCAGATAAAACATTTTAACTTAAAGCAGGCCCACGTGTGCATGATAATAAATCTCAAGTATCAACACTTTCTATTTAATAAGAGCCACACTATGCTGTTTGAATGAATGACCTTCCTTATAGGAGCTTTCAGATAAATTGGACTTTATTGTACCTGCCTGTTAAGATATTGGACTTAATTAAGGATTCTAGGCATCAAGGAATTAACTCAGGAAAAAAGTGACTTAAACTTTTTTTCTGGTGAGAGAGATACTCATAGATGAACTTATGAATATGTGCAGTGTTTCTATCGGAAGGGCATGCTTCCCAGGACAATGGTAGAACTTTTTTCTTTTCCAACAGCCTGGAGGGCAGAATTTTGCAGCTGGCAGAGGTGTGACGGAGCATACAATATGATTGTACGTGAAAATAGTTGGTAAATTATGACACTGGATTTCATTACTATTAAAATACATTAAGAGTGGAACTAAAAGAAGCACAGTGAGTGCCCTCGAATGGAGAGCACCACAGCAGCGGTGTCAGCTGGTGGCCCACTGCCCACCTGTCCCTCTGCCAACCACCTCACCTACCCACCCATTTTAATCACACAGATGCTCTGGCCAGAGAAGTGGTGGGTCCAGAGCTGCTTGGGGCCTCTGCGATATCCCAGAATGACTTCTGCTGAGTGTAGGAAGGAGGGACCCCTCTTTGTAGATGTGAGTATAACCTCACAGGGAAATATGTTTGAGTCTCATCTCTGAGTAATATGTGGCTGGAATTTCCAACAGTAAAGCTTTATGTGACTACACAGTCATGGAAATGGGCGGATCTGCCAGGGTAAAAGGAGTGGCTGAAGAGAGCTCGTTCAAGAAGAGGGGAGTGAGGCTGAGTGTGCTTTAGAGAGAAGGCTCGAGCCCTTAGTCACCTCCGCTGGAGCCGTGTTGCTCACAAGCAACCCTTCTGAGTAATCCTCCAATGATTCCCCCCATGCCCCTGGCCACCACCCAACCTCTGCAGCTTGGCTGAGTTGTAGGGGCAGCTCTGTGATTCCCAGTGTATAGCTCCTTGTCTTCCCCGGCCAAGTTCCTCTATTCCAGAATTCTAGGAAACCCCTGTAGCAGTGGGGCCCCAGCCCCACCATTTGCTCCTCTGGCTGCTCACTTTCTACTCTTTCCCATTTCCTTTTTCGTTGTCCCTTTCTTTCTTCTACCTTTTCCTTAGGCCATGGCTACAGCACCTGTGGCTGTCACTTAGCCTGCTCTGGCCTCCGAGTAAAGACGTGATGAGCCAGTCCGCCCACATCTAGTGGCATGCTTTTTCATGTCTAGATACACCTCATGGTTGTGAATGTAAGCTGTGGAGTGTAAAGATATTGGCAACCCAGCAAAGAGAGAGTTTTTTTTAAACAAAGATGTGTGTTGTAACAGTCAGCTTTTGCCGTGATGTGCTGCGTAACAAACTGCCCCAAGAGTCATTGGCTGGTGGTGGCATTTATTTTTCTCACAAGTCAGTGTCAGGGATGCTGCTTTAGACTCTTGGTGGGTGGGGCTTGGCTTCAGGTTTTGGGTTGAGTTCAGGTCATCTCTATGTGTCTCATTCTAGAGTAGTAGCTTCACAGCTGGAATAGAAGCACAGGAGGAAAAGTAAGTGCAAACTTCCAGTGTCTTCTAAGACCTCAACTCAGAATTGGCACATTGTCACTTCCACCCACCTGTCCATTGGCCAAATGAAATCACATGGCCAAAACCAAATGTCAGTGGGGTGGGAGAAAAGTACTCCACCCACTCTAGTGCAGTGCTGCAGAGTCACCTAAGGAGTGGAGTTGTGAACATCTAATTAATCTGCCATACAGGACCTCATAACTCATGCCCAGAGAACATGCTGTCTGTCACAGGGGCTTGGAACACCATGACATGTGATTCCACAAAGCACAAGAAGCTCTGAGGAGGCCTGGTTGGTGGAAGCACTCATTGTAATGTACGTGGATAGATGTTTCTGTTGCCCTGCCATCCCATTTGGAACGTGATGTCAGTTAAAGGTTGGAGGGGGCAGGGGCTGACCACGTTCTTACCTCCAGTCCCCTCCCCCAGACCTCCAAACCCACCGGCAGTCTTCTGCCCTTTGGTGCAGGTTCCTTTGAGCATCCACTCGGTTTCAAAGATATTTTAAAGCTTACTGCCTGAAGTGTTTAGCCAAGAAAACCTCAAGCATTGAAGACAACTGTTAGCAATTCTCGGTGCCAGTGAAGAGCAGAAAGTGTGTCGCTCGTCCTGCAGTCCTCAGAGGGTGGTTTGCATTGGGAGCTGGAGCCGGTCCCGCCGTGAATCCCAGCGGTCGCGCTTGCAAGACGCAGGAGCTGGAAAGGTGGTTTTGATCCAACAATGAAATGATTTACTGTCTCGAGTGATCATTGTGCTGAATATTGGTCTCTGTAAAGAATATCCCCTTTAAAGACCCATAAATAAAATGCCCCGTGAGTACTTGGAGAGCATTCCTCGTCTGCTTCCCTTTAACGGAGAAACCCATGTTGCACCCACGTTGCTCAGAGAGACAAGAAGATGCATTCTTCTGGTTAAACACGTGAAAGGAAATAAGGAAATGAATGCTCACTGGATGGCTAGATATTTTCACATCTAGTTTTGTGTGGAAAGGGAGAAATAGAATTGTCAGAATCTGAAAGCTGCCCTCCCCCCCCGCCCTTCCCTGCCCGATTCCTAGGAAGGCATGGAGTCACGGGGTTGACAATATTGGTACAAAGAGCCCTCCCCGGGGCAATTATTTGGGCTTCCCAGTTGCTCAGAGTTGCGCATCTTTCTCACTGCCTCCCGGTGGCTGTCACCCCAGGCCCCCCCTAGGACTTCAGTGTCTCCTGCCATGGTAGGGGATGAGCCCTAATTGTCTCTGGGCTTGTCCCCATCTCACAGCTTGGCTTTGGAGCTTCTCTGCACGCCAGAAGCCAGTTTTCCACCCTCCTGCCTTTCCTGGCTTCCTCGGTCCCATCCCGCCCAGATCAAAACCGAGGGCACTTGACATGTCCCCTTTCCAGAGTGGATCTGCAGTGAGGCTTTTGTGGCCAGTCTAACCACCTCTTTTTTTTTTTCCTAATTTAATGAACATCGAGAAAACAGATGAATTATTATTATTACTTAGAATCAGTACCCATTGCCAGGAAAGTCCTCAAATGACTGAAGTTGAGAAACTGCTCAGGAGCAGAGGAATATGCCCTTGAGAAGACCCCATTTGAGCTGGGTCATGATGGATGAGTAGGAGTTCACTAGGATCCAAATCTAAAACTTAACATTTTAGGCCGAAGAAATAGCACTTATGAATTTCACAGCAGAGTCAAAGGAAAAGGAAAACATTTCATAGGCTTTCCTGTCTTTTCCCATCTGTGCATCTGTGACACTGAGGTTTGACTTGCAACATGATGAGTGCCCAGGTGAGGAAGAGAAGGTCTCTGCAATTTGCAGTGACCGATTCTTCAGTTCCACAGGCGTGTACTGACCGGGCCCTGTTACGTTTGAGCATCGTGATGGGTTATCAGAGTGCTGGTGACACAAAGAGTAATCCCACCAGATCCCTTCCTAGTGATGCTCACCATGCGGTAGGAAGAACATTTGTACTTAGAGACATACCACCACCTGGTCACCCCAGGTGCCTACGTAAGTGCACTTAGCACAGGGTCCAGCGTTTCAGCGAGAAGAAGTGGACAGGATGGGTGGGAACACACACACGTGTTAAGCGGGGCATTGTTTGAATGGGAACTCACTCTCCGAGTGGTCATTTCGTTAGTCATTGTTTCACGTTATTCCCGATGCATCGCTGTCTCTTGTCGGGGGTGGGGATGTGCCCGGTGAATGTGAGGATCTCAGGGCTCCCTTGTATTTCTGAGTCGTGGCTGCTCACAGAAACGCAGACAGGAGCTCCCAGCTCCCAGTGGCCTGTTGCGGTGGAAGTAAAAGCTACTTTTTATTAGGTTCACTGGGGGAGGGGAGGGGGCAGCCGAGTCGCCCATTCTGAAACCCCCTCTCTGCCCCGCAAGTTCGGCTGGCGTCTTGACGGACAGCTCTGACCTGGCCTCTTCCCCCCCAGGTATGGAGAGTGCAATCACGCTGTGGCAGTTCCTGTTGCAGTTGCTGCTTGATCAGAAACATGAGCATTTGATCTGCTGGACCTCGAACGATGGTGAATTCAAACTCCTCAAAGCAGAAGAAGTGGCCAAGCTGTGGGGTCTCCGAAAAAACAAAACAAACATGAACTATGACAAGCTGAGCAGAGCCCTGCGATACTATTATGACAAGGTAAGCCCTTGACCTTGCATGAGACTGCCTTGAGCGGGAGTGAAATCCCCTTCATGTTTCACTGGTGAAAGAAGATAGCAGTGTGCTATGAATCAAATCAGAAAATGAAATGGAGGCAATCTATGCCTTTTTTTTTTATTTGGAGAAAAACTATTGTATAGGGATTTCTTTTTTCCCCCCGAGAAGCCCTTTGGATGTTACTGTGGGTTAAATTTTGTTTCCTCTGCATTTTCATCTGTAGTTTGCTGAAAAACTTTGCTACCAGGAGAAATTAGATACGGGAAGTTCTGGGGCTTCCCTAATGTTGAGTTGCTTGAGTGACAAAGTGAATGCTAAAATCTGGAAGTCTGTTTGTCCTGTCTGGTTTGTAGTTCAATCAAATGGGCTTTTTTCCTGGGGACAGGTAGCTTAGAGAAATTACTATTTTTTAACAATTTGGTGACTCGGTGTCCTTATTTATGAAATAGGAATTGTAACAGTACCGATCTCAGGATTATTGTGAAGACTAACTGAGCCATTACATGTCAAGTACTGAGAACATTGCTTGGTACATGGTGTTTGCAACTTCATGGGAAGCTTCCCTAATGGGAAGAAAAAATGTTTTCATTTTTAAGTCACTGAGATGAGACAGAGTGCTTTGTTAGGTGAGAATATAGTGTGGTTGCCATGGCTAGGACTGTTGGCGTGAGGTTCAATGCATTTCTGGAAAAGTAGTTACTATGCTTGCTGGGGCAAAATTATTGTTATTTAGGATAACCATTTCAGGCCCGTAATTGTTGCCCATTTCTGTCGGAATCTGTCGTTGCTGAATATTTTGCCTCCCAGACATAAAGACTTAGACAAGTCATGATGATGGTTAAGCTTTTGTTCTGGTTTTATTGTTCATATTAAAAGGTGAATTAAAAACTGATTTAAATATTAATTCCTGATCTATATTTAAGGCCTTCCCTCTGCCAACCTCTTTGGAATTCGAGACATAAGGATTACACATTTCAGGAAATAGAGACATCATTAATTATAAAGTGTTCCTTTATATGATCGTAATTGCACATGATTATGTCATTGAAATGCTAAAGGTGCTCTCCTTTAATGCAGCAATTAATTAATCCTGACTTACTGCAGAGTCCTACTAACATATAAAAGCTCTTCTTGCAAATTGCACTGTCTGAAAGCCTCACAGATGGCTCATTGTTTTGCATGTTTCCCCAGGTCCTAAGCTCTGCAAGGGGAATTGGGACCCCCTAAAGGAAAACAGTCCCTATTACCTGCTGGCAGAGTGCCTAAAAGCTCCTTTTTGAGACTAAAAAAGCATTTTTATTGTTTTAAATCAAGGTGTCAAAGAAAAGAAGTCCTGCCTGTGTGTCTGGAACTTAGATTCATTTCTTCACTGGCCTGGGTGGTGGGGCTGAGGGTTGTGTCTCTTCAGCAGAAAGGGATCTGCTGGGTCGGAAGTGACTGCTGGCTAGCCTGGGAAAGCCATTGCTGTTTAGGCTATACCT
Source organism: Lepilemur ruficaudatus (assembly GCA_963574885.1). NCBI lineage: Eukaryota > Metazoa > Chordata > Mammalia > Primates > Lepilemuridae > Lepilemur > Lepilemur ruficaudatus. The sequence goes on from CAUYRT010047333.1 coordinate 34,960, forward strand.
GATCTCCCTTGGGCAGATTTTAAAAATCTCTAGAGGAGGCAGTTGCATAGTCTTTAGCAGTCAACAAGTATGTTTTGGTCCTTTCTGTTAGACTTCTAAGGCCCTGTGCTGAACACCTTTAAACTTTACAACAGCCCCACGAGACAGATGCTGCAGTTGTCATCCTCCTTATACAAGCGAGAACATGGAAGCTGTGGCTGAGAAACCGGCCTAAACTCTCACAGCCAGGAAGCAGCAGAGCCTGGATTTGAACCCGGCTGCTCTGCCCAGGTTCCCAGCCAAAAGGCACACACACGCCCTGACTTCTGGGCTATTCATTTCCTTTGCCTTTGAACATCTGGGTTCCAGGTTGGTGATCAGGCTTACAAAGGACATTACAACCCAAAAAGTTTTGTTTATTTCTTCTCTTTTATATTTTCAAATTTCTTGTATTTTATTAGAGGTAGGGTCTCGCCCCTGTCTCCCAGGCCAAGATGCAGTGGCCATAGCTCACTCTAATCTTGAACTCTTGGGCTCAAGCGATTCTCCCACCTCAGCCTCCTGAGTAGCTGGGACTACAGGCATGTACCACCATGGCTGGCTACTTTTTTAACTTTTTAAAAATAGAGACAGGCTCTCTCTATGTTGCCCAGGTTGGTCTCAAACTCCTGGCCTCAAGCGATCCTCCCACCTCGGCCTCCCAAAGTGCTTGGATTATAGGCATGAGCTACATTATAGGCATGAGCTACACAGCCAGAGGCTGTGTTTATTATCAGTATCTTCAGTACTGAAAAATCCCAGCAAACACTGTGCATCAGGCTGAGTCCAAAGTTTAGGGCCCAGATGGCCAGTGTGCCCTGCCCGCCTGTGCTGTCCCCGTCCTCTCTTGCTGGGCAGAGCATGGGGGCTGGTCTCACGACCTGGAGCAGCCTGGAGCTAACAGAGAGGGCAGCCTCTTGTCCTCTTGGTCATGCAGGCTTGGCCACCAGAAGCGGAGGTTGCATGTCTCCCGTTCCATGTTGACACACGTGTGTGCATGCACACACACGCAGCTGTTTGACTCTTCCTGGTGACATGCTCTCAACTGATGAGTGAGACTGAAAGTTAGACTCCTAATACAGTTAAAAAAAGAAGAGGAGGAAGAGGAAAGGAGAGAAAGATGAAGAAGAAGGAGGGGGAGCATATAGGGAATGGAGGTGAGAGGAAGAAAAGCGAGGAGGGAGGAGGAGGGGGAGTGTCAAGAGAAGGTGACAGAAATTACACTATATTGTACAATTTACACTGAACGCCTTCTTTGAATTTTGCCAGTGTAACTCTGTGACTATATGTGTAAATGGAGCTGTGTGAAATCGCCAGTATCTGACCATTTTGACCCACAGAGCTGGCGATCTTAAATGGCTCGGCTTCTAACCCGACAGATTTGAGCAGGGTCTTTGTGGATGCGAAGCCACCTGGGCACCCTTGGCGCGCTGTCCAGCTCTGCGCGAGTTTCTCAGTCGCCCAGCGCGTAGTCTGTCCCTGCCTCTTTCAGTGTTCTGATCCTCCTCTCTTCCTCTTCCTCCTCCTCCTCCTCACTGACACTTTCAGAGCTTTCCGGTGGCACAAATTAGGGTAATTCCCAAACTCGGCAGCCGCCGTCCTTCCGGTCCTTTGCTCACTATCATCTCTTCACTCTTGGCTGAAACTGCACATCCCTTGGTTTGTCCTAATAGGGAAGTTTTCCTGCTCGAGTAGACAAGCATGAGAATCTCATTATTTTTATATGTTATATATTTTTAGCTCATTCCAGAATATGGAAAGTGGGCAGAGGAAAAGAAAGTGGAAACTGCGTGCAAAATGTTGCAGAAGGCACTGGAGGAAAATAGTCCGCGTGCTCATGGGGTCAGGTTGGGACTGAGGTACTTTAATCATTGTTCTCCAAAAGGTGCTTTTTTTTCTGCCCCTCCCAGATTATAATAATAGGGCTGTGATTAAGGCACGAGCTCCAGGCCAGATGGTCCTTGTGACTGTGGGTGGTTTGCCTAATCTCTGTGGATCTCAGCTTCTTGTTCTGTAAAATGGGCGTGACAGTAGAGTCTACCCCATGGGATTATGGTGGGATTAGCTGCATTAACACATGTGCAGTGCTGAGAACAGGGTCCCAAACATGGTAGGCATCATGGGACATTAGTCAAAGTAATATATGGATAATAATTTCTCTATCTCTGAATTTGAAAAATTCAGACAAGTGCTAAGAAGAAAACGAGAACCTCTGCTATTTCCTTGCTGCACAGGCGCATGGAGGTGGGGTGCCAGGTCTGGGCATAATGGCTGTTTTTACTTAGGAGCTGTCAGGAACACTTTGTCCTGCTTTTTAATGACCGAAGATGGGTGGCGACAGTTTCTTTACCCAGTTGCCTATTTTTATGTATTTAGGCTCTTCTGAAAAGGCAACTACTAAGATGCTTTTGTATTTAAATGAAGCTTCCTCTCTCCTCTGAATCAAAGCTCACAGACTTCTCTGTGCACCCCCAGTTGGAGTGGGTCTCCCTCTTCTTTAGTGGCCGGTGTGAGCTTTGTTTTCGGTGCCATTAAGGTCCGAGTCCAACTGTCCCTTGGTCTCAGTCTCAGTTCACCCATTGGAAAGTGAGGATGATAATAGCACGTTTCCGCGTTGTATCGTGTGAGGATTAAGAGAGATGATGTGTACAAGGCGCTCAGCATGGTATCAGGCACCCGGTAAGTGCACACTCAGGAATGCCTGTCATTTTAATTATGTGTATTTATCAAACGTACTGCCTTCCGCTGCAGTCATCTGTTTATATAGCTCTTCCTCACGAAACTCTCTTTATCGTGGTCTTCTGGCTAAACCACTTTTGTTTTGTTGCTTTGGTACCTTGCTCAGGTTCTGGCACATGTCAGTTGCTCAGTAAATGCTAAATGAATGAATGACCAAATGGATAAAATAATGACGAGTATACTTATCAAAGGTACATCACTTATGTACTAAAAGTTAATAAGTGATAAAAGAAAAAGTCATTGCCTTTTTGTTATTGTACTGTATCAGTTTCCTAGGGCTGTTGCAACAGATTGACACAAACTGGGTGTCTTAGAACAACAGAAATTTATTTTCTCCCAGTTCGGAGGCCAGAAGTCCAAAATCAGGGCGTCATGGGGGTTTTGCTGCCTCCGAAACTCTGGGTGGGATCCTTTTGTGCCTCTTCTCAGCCTCCAGCAGTTGTTAGCAATCTTTGGCGTTACGTGGCTTGCGGCTGCGTCGCTCTGATGTCTGCCTCCGTCATCACATGACTTTCTCCCTATGTGTCTCTGTGTCCAAATTTTCCTCTTCTTATAAGGACACCTGTCATTGGATTAGGGCCCACCTCATTGCAGCATGACCTCAACTTGGTTGTATCTGCAAAGACCCTATTTCCAAATAAAGTCACAGGTACCAGGGCTTAGGACTTCAACATATTTTTGGAGGGGGACACAATTTAACCTATAACATATGCGCGCGGGCACACACACACACACAGAGTTATGCACCATGTAATGTTTTAGTCTATTGCCGACCACATATTTAATACATAACAGTGGTCCCATATCTTGTTTCTTTTCTATGCTTAGGTATGTTTAGATACACAAATATTTACCAGCGTGTGACGGTTGTCTGTAGTATTCAGCACAGTAACATGCTGTACAGGTTAGTAGCCTAGGAGCAATAGGCTAGACCGCATCACCTGCGTGGGTGGTAGGCTATCCCGTCTAGGTCTGAGTGAATATACTCTGTGATGTTCCCACAATGATAAAATCACCTAACAACACGTTTCTCAGAACATATCCCCGTCATTAAGTGACATGTTGACTGTATTTCAGATGCTGCTGGGCTTTTGTTTAGATTTTCAAACTTACACGTAAAAGGAGAGCCTTGGAGATGGTAGTTTGATTGAGCAAATCCTAAAAGGAAACTGCCCTCCATGACACATCCAGCATCTAGATTCAACAGCACGTGTGAGACTAGATTTAACGACAATTATAGGACTAGACTCAGTGACAGGTGTGACACTAGACTTAAAGACAGGCATGTCACAGTGTGCCAGCACCGTGCTCCAGGCCCCCATGGTGGCGGCAGGTAGAGAAGTCGAGTCCTGCTTGGGAGCAACTCGGAGTTGCTGGGAATTCCGCAGTTCCCTGATCTGGTTTTAACAGATGACTTAAATGGGAAGAAAAGCCAGTGCTGGTGGCTTCAGTCCTGGAATAGCCATGGCTGAAATCTAGTGTTGGCCTTGGGGACTCTTTCCCGCACCTGTGTCTCTGTGGATTGCCCGTGTGCGTGTGTTAGGGAGACCTGCAGGGTCGGGGTTCTTGCAGCTGAGCTCTGCCAGTGACCCGCCTCCCCGCTTACAGCTTTGGAAAAGGCTGCTGGGCAAACCCAGTCAGAATTCCAGAAACAGAGGGATGCCACACCCAGGGAGCAGGTGTTTTACTCGCCCGTCAGCTTGAGAAACAGTCAGGTGATGGAGGACAGCTGTGTCTGAGCCTGTGCGGGGCAGAAACCAGAGCCCAAGAGGCCTGAAGAGGAGCCTGGGCATTTCACAGCCACCCCCTGCCATTGCTTTCCTGGATGTTGCTGTAAGTCCTGGGAGTTGAGTTTGTCGCTGCAGTTCTGATGGTTTGAATTTTTGGGTGCAGTTTTTTTTTCCCCTGTTAGGTTTAAACTGAGTTTTCCAGAAGCTACTTTTTCAACATGTTGTGATAAGAAGAATCTCTTTCAGAGGTTTTCTTTATTAACAAGCTAACAACTCTTTTTTTTACTTCTTAACAACCTTGGACAGACTTAGTTTCTAAGTCTATCATCTTAGGTGAAGTAGGCTCAGATGCCCAGAGCTTGCAGGTGACTGGCCCTGACAACTGCCCGTATACCCTGTAGGCCAGGTCTGAGGGGCAGGAGCTGCAGGATTCATAGTGTTTATTCACTTCTTGAACAAGGCCTGGGTTGTTTGTAGTTATGCATCTGCCTCCAGTCCACACGGCCCCTGCTTTCCCCTCTGCCTTTTCCTCAGCCGTTCTTTTCAAAATATACCTCCCTCCCCATGAGCGGCTCGGCAGCTGACCAGGGAGACAGGCGTGCAAACCAATTTTAATAGGTACACCATGTAAGGTGCTAGCGTGGGCACGATGCTGGGATCTTCCAGGGGAGTGGGAAGGGAAGTGAAGGCAGAGGGAAAGCCTCTGGAGGTCGAGACACTTGACCCGGGGGCTTGAGGACTGGGAATGAATTGCCCAGTATGGAAGGGTACATGAGAAAGCGAACAGCATGAGCAAAGGCAGGGACATGTGAGTTTGACTTTTTCAGGTGCAGAGTGTTTATTTAGGGAACGAGGGAGAGACGAGGTTGGAACAGTGAGTGGATATAGCATGCTAAAGAGTTGGAACTCCATGGTGAGAGCCAATACAGGCTTGAAAGCAAGAGAGGGCCATGATCAGATTTGCATCTAGAAATCAAAATCTGTGCCTCCTCTTACTCTTCTTGACATCGATGGCTTTACACTCCGACCGCACGGCCCTGATCTTTTTGGCCAGTTGCCACAAACCCATTTCCCTCTGCTGGCCCAGTTGGCCCTGTCACACCTGCAGCATCCGGGTCCTACAAACCCTTCTCAAAAACCGCCCGGGGGAGGAGAGGGAAAGGGTGGAGTCTGGTGTTCACGTAAGCCGGGCGACTGTCTCCTGCTCCCGAGAAGCTGACGTGGACTCTCTGGGTGGCTGCAGAAGGAGACCTGGCAGCTTCCACAATCCCTCCTCCTTTTCCGTCCAACAGGCCTTTTGTCCTTGTTGTCGTTGGCAGTGAACGTTCATCGCAGGGGGAGGCTGAGCGCTCTGCCGGCTCCCTTCTCACCAGGAGATGAAAATGGTGATAGGATGAAAAATCCTCCCGTCTCCACAGCAACCTCCTGGCTCAGCCTCACAACGTACTGCACGATCTTTACTTAATTGAAAGGGGTTTAGGGGAGAACAGTCAAGACAGAGCCATTGGCAACCTATTCCTGGAAGTAGAACGCATCGGCTTCTTAACTTAATTGGATAATTCATTTTAAATTGGGTGTGCAAGTACGACAATAAAATGTTAGTGTTACTAATACATATCTGAGATCAACTGCCTGTGCCAAGAAGCCTAGCCCTCGTGGAATTCTTTAATTCCCCAAAATAAGTTTTATGAAGGTAAGATGATATATGGTCAGCTTGGAGAAAGAACAAACGTCTGGCAGTCGTTCATAGGCCGAAATTTTCTAGAACATGTTTGTTGGTGGTGGGATTTTACAGAAGACCCATCTATCCTGGACTCCACTCGGGGTGTTTTATGTATCAAAGGGGCCCTCTGTGCCTAGCCCTGGGTCTGAGTGGTGACAGCCTGGTGTGTTTTGTTAGGTGTCTTTTTTTCCTTTGTACCATAGCAGCTTCTCAGATGGTCTGAAGTATGACAGATGGCAACTGGACTATTGCCTGGGGGCCGAAGGGACAGCCAGGGCTCCCTGCAAGCTTTTGGTCCTGGAAGCTGCCTCGAGACCTGTGGAGTAGCTGAGTGGCCTCATGGAGGGCTCCCAATCTGGTCACATTGCCCTGGGAGGTGGCAGCTGGCATAGGAGGCCCGGCTGCTGGGGGGCACTCCGTGTGGGCTGGGGGTGCTGCCTGTCCTGCACGTGCTTCCAGGCCAGTGTCCCTGTGGCACACAGTGTTCCCCCAAATAGGGCAGTTGCTAAGAGACGAGGATGAGCCGGAGGCTCGGGAGCCCCGTCAACACTGTGTTGATGAGGATGCTTCTGCGCTCGGCGCTCGGCTGCCAAAGCTCCCGCGGCCCTGCCAAATCCACTTACGTCAGGTTGTTGCCCAAGCCCACACCGACGCCGCGTCTGCCAGCATGAACGTTCCTGCTTCTGGGATTTTAGCTGCAGGAAAATTTAGTGGTTGTGTAGACAAACTGACAAAAAACCCAACATTCACATCATCCCACCCACCATCCACCCACGCCCCAGCTGTTCCTCTGCCTGGCCTCTTCCCCACCCCCTGCCTGTCCTCAGACAACGGTTTATCTCGGTTCCTACCCCAAATTTGTAACACAGGAAGAGGAAACTCACGTGTATGGAGCATTTCGTTTTAAGCTGGGCACCGCACTAGGTATTTTTACATTTATTAACTTATTTTCTAACTCATGATGTGCCTGTCTTCATGGCTGATATTGGGCCCATTTTCGAGGTGGGGATACTGAGTCTCAGAGAGGTTTCAGTAACGGACTCAAGATGAAGCAGCTGGTTGGTGGCAGAAATTTCAGCTGCAAGTCGTAACCCAGGGTCTGTGCTCGGGTTCATGAAGCTGGAGGAGCATCCAGTTGCCGAGCCGGGGGCCCGGGCTTGAACCCTAGATTCTCCGTACTGCTGATCATTGCCCCAATGGGAGCTGAACAGAAGAGATAGGCCCCAATGTTTGTTTTTATTTAAATGGCGTTGGAAAAACTGCTGGCAGGATTATCCGAGTCAGCTGAGAATGTGAGGTGCTGGTTCTGGTGGCCCCAGAACACCCCAGGCTTCCAGAAGTCACTTCCTAAAGCAAGCCAGATTGGAGCATGCACTCCTGCATGTGCACCTCCCCAGCTCCCTGTGGCCTCCAGGAAAGACTCCAAACTCCCTTCGCCATCTGGCCCCAGCCCACTGCCTCCCGCCCCCTCCCTCAGCATCTTCTGTCCTTCCGGTGGGGCCCACTCCAGGCCGGCCTTCAAACTCATCTCTGATTTCACCTCCTCCAGCTGATGCCATCACTTGGTGATTGCCCTCCCTGCTCTGTGTCCCTTCCCAGGGGGCACTTTGTTTCTTCTGCTGTCACTGTGTCTACCTCATCGGACCAGATGCTAGTTTTTGTTCCCAGCGTCTCTGCAGCGCCTGGGCGGTGGCAGTGCCGGGGAAATGTAGCTTGGGTAAGGGACAAGAAGCAGCTTCTCCACTGCACAGAAGGATGTCTGTCGTCCTGGACTGGCAGCCCTGGAGAGGACCCAGGGAAGCATCTTGCCCTACCTACCCCTCCTTTAGCAAGTGAGGCCCCTGCAGGGGAGGTGAGTTTCCAAGTCAGCCGGTGACAAAGCCAGAATGAGAGCGCACTCCCAGACCACCTGTGGCTTCTGAAGGTAGCATGCGCCCCCCCTCCCCCACCCCAGTGCCATCTGCCGGCACTGGAGGAGGTCACTCAGAAACGGGAAGGTCATTGTTAGCAACTTCCCCACCCAACAGAGGAAAGAGGGGAAGGCTTGAACTGGGGGAGCAGTTTTATATATTATCTTATTAACACTTCAGAGGGCCTGGACTAAAAGTACCCTTCAGTGTTTACAGAGCCAGGAGGGAGACAGGACTCCAGGTCCAGGGAGCAGCAGCAGCAGCCACCAGCTAAGAAGGGGCTGGAAAGATGCTATTAACGTCCAGCCTGAGCCTCAAGGGGTGAGGTGTCCTGCCGGGCCAGCAAGGCGGCTCTTCTCATTAGCACCCTCAGGGGCCCACAGTCACTCAGGCGAAAAGGATGAGGACCCTCCTGCTCCTGCCGCCAGCCCCATTTCAGGCTGCTGAATTTGGGGAGATAATTCACACCGCAGCTTACCAGTGCCAGAAAATAAGGAAATCTCAACCCAAACCACAAGAAAACCTCTCCCGGGAGTCGGCAGAGTCGGCCAATTCAGAGACAGAGCGCTGTGTTGGCAGTGCATTATTCTTAGAAGTTTGCAGTGGGTGTGAGTGGGTGTGCACGTGTGTGCGTGTACATGGCCAAACTTTAGTTTGAGACGAGGGACGGCCCGGGCGCCACCCAACCCAGTGCCTGTAACAGCATCGCGGGGCAGGCCAGGGCACTGCAGGGGGGCTCTGCCCGCTGAACAGTGGTGGCTTTAAGAAGGGGCTGTACGAGTTTCCTGGGGCTGCTATAACAAATGACCACAAAGTTGGTGGCTCAAAACAACAGAAATGTGTTTTCTCAAAGTTTTGGAGGCCAGAACTCTAAATCAAGGTGTCGGCAGGGCCACACTCCCTTGGAAGGCTTTAGGGGGGATCCTCCCTGGCCTCTTCCAGGTCCTGGGGGCTTCCGGCAATCCTCAGTGTTTCTTGGCTTGTTGCTGTGTCTTCCAATCTCTGCCTCTGTCTCTCTGTGTCCTCATGAGGACACAAGCCATTGACTTTGGTGCCCACCCAAATCCAGGCTGATTCCATCTCGACATCCATAACTGATTACGTCTGCAAGGACCTTCTTTCCAAATAAGGTCACATTCCAAGGTCCTTGGTGGGCATGCGTTTTCGGGGGCGTTGTTAAGCTCGCTGCAGGGGGAAAGCCTACCCTGGGTAGAAGCAGCTCAGGTCGATGGGTTGAAGGAGCCCTTTTGTAAGATGCTCCCTAGGGGATGGGTGTGAGATGAGCTTGTCCCCTAAAGTTCATAGCAGAACCTGGTATGGCCAGCTAACTGCTCAGTGTCCCCTCCGCTGCAGACGCAGAGGCTGAGCAGAGGCAGGCCACGCCACTGCCCATCCAAGCTGCGGCCAGATGCTTCAAGGACAGAAGCCGGATTCACTCCTTTTCTGCTCCTCAGAGCCTAGCACGGAGCTTCGCGTAGGAAAGTGTGCATTCAGTTTGTTGACAGCCGGGCACAGTGGCACATGCCTGTAGTCCCAGCTACTTGGGACACTGAGGCGGGAGGATCGCTTGAAGCCAGGAGGTCAGGAATGGCCTGGGCAACATAGTCGAGACCCCGTTTCTAAACAACAAAACACAAAGTTTGTTGACAGAATATTTGCTTATTGAAGAGAAGGAACATTGACCATGACTCCTACAGTGATTACTTGTTCTAACTTTGGACAAAGGACAGTTCAGGTTTTGTATCAGGAAAGAGTGAGTCAGACTGTGGTCTGGACGGGAATCCAAAATGAGGAGTTTGAAGAAAATGTGTTGGCCGGGAAGCCACAGCCTGGAGAAACGCCTCTGCTGCTTGCGGGTGGTGTGAACTCGGCTCACAGCCTCGGGTCCCGCGTCGGTAAAGAGGGTAGCGAGGCGTTGTGAGGCTGGTGTGCTCTCTGTGAACTGTCGAGTGAGGTGCCCATTTAAGGAATGTTGATTACCTGAAGGCAGGATAAAATGAAAAGTGCGATATAATCAATGAGCATCGCGTACAATGAGATCATCGTTTGAGAGCAAAATTCTGCTGGGCAAGAGGTCATGTTTTAAGGACCTGTATGAGTAAGGCACTGACATGTCTCGATCCTTTAGAAGAAACTACCCTATGAGGTATTTTTATTCCCATTTTAGGGGTGAGCAAACTGAGACCCACAGAAGTTCAGTGATTTTTCCCAAGGTCATAGGAAGTAGAGGGGCTGGGGTTCGAACCCAGGTCTGTCCACCCCAGGTTCCATGTGACATCTGGCCCATCGAGGCTCTGGCCTGTGCTCTCATGTGAGCTGCCACTGTGCCTAGGCCTGTGGGTGCTCATGGGAGCTGCGCAGCGCCGGCCACCACCATGCTGTTTTCCCGTCACCCTTGTCTCGTGGATGGTACACCACGTAGAGTCGGCTTCCGACGTTCGGTCTGCTGCAGTGGGACTGCTGGGTCCCCAGTGCTCATGCCAGGGTGGCCCATCAAAGCAGGCACCTTCTCTACCCTGCAGCCGGGCAGAGGCGAGTTCTATTTCTAGTTAAAGAGCAGCCCTCATGGAAGATTGGTCTCTTCCGCACGAGGAGCTAGAAATAACCGTTCGTAAGCAAGGTTTTCCCAGGCACTGTGCAGTTAACCCCACTATTACTCTGGAATGCAGAGACCCCCTTCCTGGCAGACAACTTTAGCAGCAGCCTCTGGGCCAAATGCAGCTGCTTTCTGGAAGAGGGTGTGGTGGTAGAACAGAAATGGCTTAGGCCTGGGCAGTAGACACAATTGGGTTCAAACTCCACCAGTTACAAGCTGTGTGATCTTGGGCTAGGAAGCGTTTTAGAGCTTGTTTTCTTTCTGTGTAAAAAAAGTCTTAATTTGACAAGTCACACATATTAAGTAACATATTTTTTATATGCGTAAAGCACAAAGAAATACTAAAAATCACTGTTAAATTTTATTATCCACTTTTAAGATTAATCTTTCTATCTTCCTCCTTTAATTTAAAATGTGTACATAGAGAAAATTATTTCATTAAAATAATGGAATTATCCCATGCATACTGCTTTTTTTACCTAATGTGTATTTAAAGATGTGGGAAAATGTTAACAATGGATTATCCTCTGAAATAGCTGGTTGGTATTCCATTGTATGGTTCTCTTAATATTTAACCCACTCCTATGTGGTGGAAAATGGGATATACCTTCACCGTCCAACCAAGGGCCTTGACTTCCTCATTTCTAAAATGGGCTAACAGTGCCCATTGTGCAAGGTGGTTGTGTGTATTTGGCATGTGGTAGGTCCTCATTAAGTGCTTCCTTGTCCTTCCTCCCCACTGGTTCCTTTCACAGAGGGTGTCTACTATGGTGACATGAACGTGCCCCAAATAAATCCATCGCCCTGCGTGTCTGCTTGGCCGCCGAACTCCGTGTTTCCTGCACTAGGGATCTCAGTGTCAGGTGCCCCGAGCAGAGGCCCTCGGCTCCCTCCGGGTCTGGGCAGCACGTTTCCTGCTCTAGGAGAGCAGTTGGGATGCGCTGGGTGTCTGGTTAGTGTCTGCACCACCTCGCAGGGCCCGACGTGCGGCGTCTCTCCCGTAGGCTGCAGTTGCTGTCTAAGTGGAACACTTGGTTCGGTGATCGTTCACATCTGCCGCTCCCTGCGCCCACCCCCGCCCTCCTGGATTAATTGGGTTGTGTGAGGTTTTCTTCGCGGTGGATGTCAAGTGCTGGCTGTGTCAGGCATGATATGCTATAAGCCTCGTGTCTATTTCTTGTCTGAGCCCAACTAAATAAAACATCATTGTTTCCCCTGCTTGGCTGCGATATGTAAACCAGATGTAATTCTGCCTGCTATCTGACTGATCATGGTACCCTGAACTTTGGATCAAACGAGTAGAATATGCACAGCCCTCTAAGAGGGTTAATTTTGTCTATTAAATTGTCACTGGGGCTGATAGAAGGTGATATTTATGATTTGTTTTTGATTAAATGGGAATGTAAAAATAATGATGATAACACTAATAGCTAGTGTATGTCATGGGCTTATCCTGTGTGGATGTATCGAGCTTTCTGATGTCAACTTTATATGGATTATCTCGTTCAGTCTTAGGATAGGACAGTCCCCATATTGTAATGAGGAGACTGAGGCCTGTGGCTAGTATGAGGCAGGGTGGCATGCGACCCCAGGCAGTGACGCTGGAACTCCTCCTTTTAGTCCCAGCAGCAGCCCTTGTGATAGGGTCACGTGGGTGTTTATTGGCAAGGTCCCCCTTCCCTAGTGCTGGCATCGAGAAGGCCCCGGCTGTTTGCTAGGAAAAGTCTTCTGTATAACCTTTCCTACTTGCTCAGAGGGCTGCTCACATTTTGAGAACAAAGTAGTAGGAAACCTGCAAAAAAAGGTCTGGCTCCTCCTGGGGAGGAAAATGGGAGATTGGATCTGAGCACATGAACTCCACGCACGCGACCTTAGATCAGAGTTGGGGCGCCAGCCCAGAGCGATGTGTGGACACACGCGGTATTTGCTGAGTAGATGGACAGGTGAAATCACACGAGAGGGCTGGGGGGTACAGGGGCTTGCATATGGCCCCCGCTATCTGTCTGGGAGTTTTCAGTTTAAAAATGTGAGCAAAAAAGGTATATGTACTGGACACATACACAGGGAGTTTCAGTCGGCCTGAGAATTAGACGCAGAATTGTCTCTTTCATGGGGTTAAACCTCTGGCTTTATGCCTGGTTTAATTGTCCTTATAGTTAAAGTCATTCATTCCACAAACATTATTATCCTAATAACATCATCAGTAAGAAGGTACATCCAATTCCACAAGCATCTCTTCATTGCCTGGCACTGTATATGTATTTTTTTTTTAAAAATCACAGAATTTAATAGAAATATTTCTAATCTACTGTTGTATATGGGATTATTTACATAGGCTCCTCCTTCTAGAGGAGGAGAAGGCAGAGTGGACTCTGTGTGTATGTGTGTGTGTGTGTGTGTGTGCATATTTGCACACACCTGTGGACACCCATAACCATTCTTACAGGTGTGACTGGAACCTGTCAGGGTGACAGCACTGAGGGAAGTGGAAATCCGACCTGCTTTCCTGGCGTTTTCCGTCCTGTGAGGGTGAAGTGACCGCAGGATGCTCTCACGGGACGCCTCAGTGCCTGGTGGCTGGTGAGCTGGGAAGGTTTCCTTTGCACAAATGTGCCGGGAGTCCTGCCCCAGACGGACTGCTTTAGGCTCCTGCATTCTCCAACTGGGATATTTAATCTCAACTTGGAGGTGGTGACAGCGGGATTCATTTTGGTGTCCAGTCTTCCTCTTTTGCCTGGCACTGCCATTGGGGTTTGTTTTAGGGGGGCATTGCTTCCCCTTTCACTGAAGTTGGTCCCGTCCTTGCTGCCTGTAGCATCACATGGAATGCTGGCTGCGGAAGCAGCCCTCGTTGTGAATACGCATTTAATGGGAGATCACAAAGAGGCTGGTCCCACACAGTGAAAGGAAGCAGATGTGTGTAAGTGTCTCTCCAAAGCCATGCGGGAGAGGCAGTCGGCTCAACCTGGCACAGACCAGCATCGGTCAGGTTACCAGGCAACCATAAGCAACAAATACTTGACAGTCTGGATTGAAGGGGCAAAAACCAGACTTTTTCTAAATATCCTCATTACTTATCATAATAAGAGCCTCTATCCAAGTGTTCTTGTATCCTGGGCTGCCTAAGTTAGCCTGACTCTTGTGTCACTCCCCACAGTGGCCAAGAGCTCAGGAGCCAGACTGCCTGGGTGCCATCTGTCGTCCTTAAGTACAACTTTGCAACAGTGCTTAACTTATACTCCCTGAGCCTCAGTTTGCTAATCTCTAAAATAGGGATAATAATAGTTCCACTCTCTGAGAGGATTAAATGAGTTGATGATTGTCAAGTTCTTAGAACAGAGCCTGACACATATTATACGCTCAGCAAATACTAGCTCTTACTCTTCATACTGTGAGTTTTCTCGGCATACTGTCTTGGAAGGAAATGTCCCTTTGGAAACCACAGAGAGATCTTCAGACAGACAGGCCGCCGATGCCTCCCCAGGGTCAGCTGTGGAAGATAAGTAAGAAGGAACTGTCATTTCAGCTATGGGGGACACACCTCCTCTGAGCCCAACTTCCTGCCTAATCCTCCAGCTCAGCACCGTGGTGGAGGGCTTTCCTTACCCCAGCTCCTCTCGTGTGAGCAGACAGCCCCAGTGCCCAGTTTGCTCTCCTTGTGACCTACTTACTTTACCGACCCTGCCTCCTCCTACCAAGTCCCATTCTCAGCCTGCAGTCCTTGCAGAGGTCCCAAGTGTCTCCGGAGCCAGATCCAATCCCTCTTTTCCATCGGTCTCTAGAAAAGCAAGACCTGTTTCTTTCCAAATGCTGTTACTTCTTCCTTTGGGCCAGCTTGGGCCGGCTATTAAATTGTCTCCATCAGCCAGGCGTGGTGGCTCACGCCTATAATCCTAGCACTCTGGGAGGCCGAGGCGGGAGGATCGCTCGAGGTCAGGAGTTTGAAACCAGCCTGAGCAAGAGTGAGACCCCGTCTCTACTAAAAATAGAAAGAAATTAATTGGCCAACTAAAAATATATAGAAAAAATTAGCTGGGCATGGCGGGCGCATGCCTGTAGTCCCAGCTACTCGAGAGGCTGAGGCAGGAGGATTGCTTGAGCCCAGGACTTTGAGGTTGCTGTGAGCGAGGCTGACGCCATGGCACTCTAGCCCGGGCCACAGAGTGAGACTGTCTCAAAAAAAAAAAAAAAAATTGTCTCCATCTTAGGCACTGTGTAACCGTTCCTGAAAAAACTCTTTCGGTGTCCTCGCAGCTCCTCCCGCAGAGGCAGCAGTGACCGAAGGGTGCTTCCCAGCGCGCCTTTTTGATGTTCAGAACAGGGGTTAGCATGTTTTCAGTCGCTATCTAGCGGTAGAGAGTTCCCACTGTCTTCCACTTAAACATATAAAATACTTAAGATTTTTTGTGTTCTTTTTTTAAAGCAGCTTCATTAAGATATAGTTCACACACTATACAATTAATTCACCCTTTTAAAGTGTACAATTCTGAGTATATTCAGAGTTGTGGGTCCATCACCATCATCGATTCTAGAACATTCTCATTACCCTAGAAGGAAACCCCGTAGCCTTTATGCTGTCAGCCCCCTCCTTCCATCTCTCTCAGCCCTGGGTAACTATAATCTGCTTTCTGGTTGGTTGTGTGGATTTCACTATTCTGGACATTTCATATAAATAGAATCATATATAATATGTGGGCTTTATAATCATATAATATCTGGCTTCTTTCACTTAGCCTAATGAATTCAAGGTCCATCCGTGTTGTATCAGCGCCTCATTCCTTTTTATGGCTGGATAATATTCCATCGTAAGGCTATACCATATTTTGTTTTCCTGTTTGTCAGCTGATAGACATGTGAGTTGTTCTTTATGATCTTTTTAGCACATCAAGACCCGGCTCTCTATTTCAGATTGTCTTCAGTTCTCAACCAGTTTTTGAGAGGGAGAGCCATTTCTATCAAATCCCTAAATTACTTCTTGATTTGCTCATTAGTAATCCCTGCTCAGATATTGTTTTGAACCTGTAAGGAAATTAAAGGTTGGTTTTTTCCCCCCACATAATTAGTTTATGAGACCTGTTGGAAGAAATGATTCAGACCATTTCTCTTTTCCTTTCTTCTGTTTTTATTTAGGCTCTAAATACAACTTTAATAAAAGTTTCTCTTTCCCTTTCTTTTGTGTTCATTATTTAGGCTCTAAAAATTCACTCCATGTAGATGAGTGTTCAAACTGGCTGAGGAAAAAAATTAAAAGCTTTCCACCAGGGAGAAAATATTATGCGCCAAAAACAAAAATATCTTAGAATTTTAGCAGAGGAAGCATTAACACACCAGGCAAGCACATTTTCTTGTTAATGCGAACTGACTCTCAGTCAGGTGGGTCCAATGACCACCTTATTTAATCTTTTCCTGCTGGGAGCTAATTTTCTCGGGCATGTTCTCTACCCAGGGCCTGTTGTTGCACGAGGCCCAGGTGGAAAACGTTTTAAGTTTCCCAGATTTCTCTGTAGGTTTGTAAGAGGTGTTCAGCGTGGCGGGGGTGAAGTCGGTGGAGTGAATGAGCAGGCCAGAGCTGTGGGGTGCCGGCCGCTGGAATGGTTGTTCAGCTTTGAATCTAATCTGCATGCTGGTGCTGAGCTAGGTTTTGCAGGACTCACATGTATGGGATTTCTTGTGCTGCCTGGGGACCTTGTATGTCCCCTCCCTTAGATACCTGCTCCAAGAAATTCCTCCCTGAAGATCTCAGTGACATGGTAAATATGCCCTGTCCTTCTGTCATTTAAAAGGAGGGCGCGGCGTGGGGAAGGCAAATCAGAATGTCATAATGTAACAAGTTGGCAGGCAAAAACTTAATATACTTAGAACCAAGCTAGGATTACAAAAGGGACATCAAAATTGAATGCAATTTCCTCTCTATTAGGGGGTTCTTGGATTCTCTCCCCCCCAGATTTGTATGGGAATGTGAAAAAGCTTAGGCTTTAGAACTGGTAGATCTTGGTGGTTCTTGGGCAGATCTCTGATCTTGTGTCAGAAGATGACACTTTCCACCTCCACCAGGGTTAGTGTGGGACGTGGGGAGCTGGCTTGTACACACACCTGGTGCAGAATGAAGGGGCTCTTACTAGGAGCTGCTTCTAAAGCTTTTCTGCCCCAAATGAATTTTTCTTTTATACCCTCACTCATGCCCAAGTTTTAGGAGGAACGGTTTATAAGGAAACACTTGGAGTCTTTTTCCTATAGGATGGTGCTAGTTCTTGGGGCTTGAGAGCATCTTTGTCTCCCTTGAGCTCCCTGGACCCCAAGATTCAGCCATAGCAGGAGGCACACAGCAAGCATTTGATAGAGAAATATGGAATCTGATGGTTTCTGCAGGGAATGAATGTATCCATTTAATAAACTTCAAGAATAGTACAGCCTTTAATAGAAAGTCCCTTCTCGCGAAGGGCTGTGAAAACTTTTGCAATGATTATTGTTTTTCATTTATATCCTAACGTTTGAAGACTGGAGCCATAAACCTGGGAGCCAGAAGTAGATACTAGCAGCTTAAAATGCTGTATATGAATGTCATAAATATCCAAGTAGACAATTCGTTTCTCCTCCAGTGGCTTTCTTGGCAGAAAAATAAAAAGGAAAAAAAACAAAAAAGTCTCTGTGATTTAAGAAAACGTTGTGGTGTTTGGTGATGATTACTTACATTTCCATAATGCTTTCCAGCTTACAGAATGTTTTCCCATTATTGTTTCTTTGGGTGTCCCCGACTCCCAGAGGTCGGTGAGACAGTCCTGTATTATGATGGCTAAGAACATGCTGCCTCTACCACCTCCGACCAGGTGGCCGTGTGAGTTACTTAAGCGCTCCAGGCTTATTTAACTAATTTTTAAAATAAGAATAACAATACCTTCCTCTTAGGATTGCTCTACAAATTGTATGAGATCGGGCATGAATAATCCCTGCCACAATAGTAAGTGCTTCATAAATGGCAACTCTCAACTGTATTATTGCATAGAATAATCCTCACTTTGCAGATGAGGAAACTGAAAATGGCAACTAATTTGCCAGAGATCACACACCTAGTAGTTGGCAGAACTGGAATGCAAGTGTAATTCTTTTCACTGCTCCTGAGCCAAGATGGGTAAATCGGGAATATTTTGGTGCTTCTGGCGGCAAAAGGTACCATCACCACGAGCCTCTTACTGTCTCTTTGGCGCACTCACGTTTTAAATATCTGTTTTTGTATTTGCAGAACATCATCAAGAAGGTGATTGGGCAGAAGTTTGTGTACAAGTTTGTCTCTTTCCCGGAGATTCTGAAAATGGATCCTCACGTGGTGGACATCGGCCGGGACAGCCTCCTGCTGCAGGACGGCGACTGTCAGGCGCCCCCCGAGGCCCGCGAGGCGCACAGGCACGGCCTGTCCGCCCTCAAGATCACGAGCCGCAACGAATACATCCACTCGGGCCTGTACTCGTCCTTCACCATCAACTCCCTGCAGAACCCGCCGGAGGCCTTGAAGGCCATCAAGACCGAGAAGCTGGAGGAGCCGCCCGAGGACAGCCCCCCGGTGGAAGAAGTCAGGACTGTGATCAGGTTTGTGACCAATAAAACCGACAAGCACGTCACCAGGCCTGTGGTGTCCCTGCCCTCCACGTCGGAGGCCGCGGCGGCGTCCGCCTTCCTGGCCTCGTCCGTCTCGGCCAAGATCTCCTCTTTAATGTTGCCAAACGCTGCCAGCGTTTCGTCCGCCTCTCCCTCCTCGTCTCGGTCCCCGTCCCTGTCCCCCAGCTCGCCCCTCCCTTCTGAACACAGAAGCCTCTTCCTGGAGGCCGCCTGCCATGACTCGGATTCCCTGGAGCCCTTGAACCTGTCATCGGGCTCCAAGACCAAGTCTCCGTCTCTTCCCCCAAAGGCCAAAAAACCCAAAGGCTTGGAAATCTCGGCGCCCCCGCTGGTGCTGTCCGGCACCGACATCGGCTCCATCGCCCTCAACAGCCCCGCGCTCCCGTCGGGGTCCCTCACCCCGGCCTTCTTCACCGCTCAGGTAAGAGTCACCCCTGGCGTCCTCGCGAACCCTCACTTACTGGCTCCGCAGAAAGGGAGAAAGCAACCGAAGCCACTTCCTTCTGTCCTTTCTGGCACAATCCTGGGACCCTGCGTACCAAAATCACTGTGTTACACGTGAGGGAAGGGTTTCCCTCCGCAGCCCATAGTATACACGGAGACAAGGGTTTGGTGTACCGCCTGCTGGGGGATGCTTGATTGGTTTTTTGCCTTTAGTGGCCTACAGGGATCCTAGGATGGAACTCGCACACTGGCTGTCAGAGCAGATCTACACGACGACTTCCTGGGGAAAGCTGAGCGGGCCAGTTGACATTTTAGAAGGCATTTGGGCTTTATGAAATTTTTACAGCAGAGTCCTCTCTGGGGGCACTTTGTAAATAGCCATTTATTTTCTGTTAACATGAAAATAGATGTCCACTAGTACCGCCACCGCGGTTGTCAGTGTGTGCTATGGTGGGCGTGTAAGTCTCTGGTAAGACACGTAGGAGCCACACCGGGCAGAAGGAGCTTCTCCGCTAAACGCAGCGCTGCTCTGAAAAGGCCCAGGTCCACGCCACAGGGCAGAGGAAGGCAAGTCTGTAGAGCAAGAAAGTCTTTGTGGTTACTAACCCCAAGGAGAAAGCAGCCTTTTCCTTTCAGAAAATAGTCAAATGCTCTTTCTTGTCCAGCCGACAGTTGCAAGGCAGAGACAAAGTAGGTGCTGGTTAACTGTATTTCTGCTTCCCTTTGCAAATGGGACGAGATTTAGTGTCAGGGATTAAGAGCATTATTTTTGGGGTCACAGACCTGGATTAAGTTTCCAGCTACCCCACTGCCTAGGGGTGTGTCTATGGGCATTACTCTAGTTGGCTTTGTGGCAGGTTGGGGTCTGAGCCCAGGACAGAGGAGTGGCAGGAGGGGCCCAGGCTGAGATACAGCCTTCGCACCAGAGGAGGGAGGCGCTAGGTGGAGGCCAGACCCGCTCACAACTAAGGGAGTCATGGCCGCGTGTGGCCATGGGGGCACCTCAGGCCTCAAACTCTGTGGTCCTGGAGTGTCTGCTCTGTGCCTGGCATGGCCAAGGGTGGCCCACAGGGAGGGAAAGCAGGGCTGATGAGGGAGAAACCAGAGGGGACAGAGACCAGGCAGGACCTAGGAGTGCAGCATCTACACAGACCTGAATTCTCTCAGCCTGTGTCACCCAGGTGGTTTCCCTGAGAGCAGACGGGGTATGCACCGGGATTCATCGTGACTTGACGATAAGCCTCGGGTCATTTAGGATTAGAGACTGTCAGGGTAAGATTGGGATTCTCAGAGATTTCCGCCCCCAGGAGCTGCTTCAGGGGGTGCCCCGAGGGTGGCAGTCGGAAGGCTGTCTGCTGAACTCCATTCATCTTGGCCTGAGGGCTCAGCCCTTGTCCCTGAAATCGCCCCCAGGGCACAGGAGTGAAGGAGAACCCTGGGGAGCGAGGCTGTCCCCAGAGGCAGCAGCAGTGCCAGCGCCTCACTCTGCCTGGCTGGCTTCCCTCCTCCCTGAGCACTTTCTGTCAGAGAGAGGCTCCTTTCCTGTGTGGGGTGTGCTGTGTACAACGTGACACTGTGTGCCCATGAACATTTGGTGATCTGTGGGACCCTCCTGTAAACTTTCTTAACGGTGGGCTTTAGAAGAGCTGAAGCATGTGCTGTAAAAACTCAATACCTTGGACACGAAACTCTCAAGATTGGTTATTTCCAGCTAGAAAGATGGCAGGAGGAAGGGGAGAAGTCAGAGTCATGTCACATGGTTTCCATTGCCTCCAGGGACCTTATTAAACACAGGCAGACCTCGTTTAATTGTGCTGTGCTTTATTGTGCTTTGCAGATGCTGATATAGCATTTTGTGCAAATTGAAGGTTTGTGGCAATCCTGTGTTGAGCAAGTCTGTCAGTGCCATTTTTCTAATAGCATGGCTCACTTCATGTCTCGGGGTCATGTTTTGGTAATTCTCACAATATTTCAAATTTTTTCATTATTCTGTTTTGGGGCTCTGTGATCAGTGATCTTTGATGTTACTATTGTAAGTGATTTGGGGTGCCCTTGTAAGATGATGAACTTAATTGATAAATGCAGTGTGTGTTCTGACTGCTGCACAGACCGGCTGTTCCCTATCTTTCTTCCTCTCTTCGGGCCTCCCTATATTACCTGAGACTCAACAATATTGAAATTAGGAACAGTTAGTAACCCAAAAATAAGGGCTAGGTGTGGTGGTTCATGTCTGTAATCCCAGCACTCTGGGAGGCCAAGGTGGGAGGATCCCTTGAGCTCAGGAGTTCAAGACCAGCCTGAGCAAGATTGAGACCTGTCTCTACTAAAAGTAGAAAAATTAGCTGGGTGTGGTGGTACACACCTGTATTCCCAGCTACTTGGGAGGCCGACGCAAGAGGATTGCTTGAGCCCAGAAGTTTGAGGTTGCAGTGAGCTATGATTGTGCCACAGCACTCCAGCTGGGGTAACAAAGTGAGACTCTGTCTCAAAAAACATAAGATAACCCAAGAATAGCCTTTAAAGTGTTCATGGGAAAGGAAGAGTCACACATCTGACATCTCTTACTTTAAATTAAAAGCTAACAATGATTAAGCTTAGTGAGGTGAGGAAGACATGTCCAAAGCTAAGATAGAGCAAAAGCTAGGCCTCTTGTGCTAAACATTTAGCTTTAGCCAAGTTGTGAATGCAAAGGAAAAGTTCTTGAAGGAAATTAAAGGTGCTACTCCAGTGAACACACAAATGACATGGAAACAAAACAGCTTGACTGCTGATATGGGGAAAGTTTTACTGGTCTGGATAGAGGATCAAACCAGCCCCAATTTTCCTTTAAGCCTAATCCACAGCAAGGCCCTAACTCTCTTCAATCCTATGAAGACTAAGTTTGAAGCTAGCAGAGGTTGGTTCATTAGGTTTAGGGGAAGTAGCCATCTCCATAACGTAAAAGTGCAAGGTGGGACAGCAAGTGGTGATGTATTAATAGAAGCTGTAGGAAGTTATCCAGAAGATCAACTAAGATTGTTGATGAAGGTGGCTACACTAAACAGATTTTCATTGTAGATGAAATAGCCTTTTATTGAAGAAGATGCCATCTAAGACTTTCACAGTTAGGAGAAGTCAATGCCTGGCTTCAAAGTACAGGTTGACTCTTGTTAGGGGAGTAACTGGTAACTTGAAGTTGAAGCCAATGCTCTTTTATCTTGATGAAAATCCTAGGGCCCTTAAGAATTATATTAAATCTACTCTGTGTTCTATAAATGGAACAACAAAGCCTGGATGACACCACATCTATTAACGCCATGGTTTACTGAATAGTTTAAGCCCACTGTTGAGACTTACTGCTTAGAAAAAAATACACCTTTTAAGATATTACTGATCATTGACAGTGCACCTGGTTACCCAAGAGCTCTGATGGAGATGTACAAGAATATTGTTTTCATGCCTGCTAACACAACATCCATTCTGCAGCCCATTAATCAAGGAGTAATTTCAACTTTCAAGTCTTACTATCTAAGAAAAACATTTCATAAAGCTTTAGCTGCCGTAGATAGTAATTCCTCTGATGGATCTGGGCAAAGTAAATTGAAAACCTTCCGGAAAGGATTCACCATTCTAGATGCCATTAAGAACATTTGTGATTCATGGGAAGAGGACAAAATATAAATTTAACAAGAGTTTGGAAGAAGTTTATTCCAGCCCTCAAGGATGACTTTGAGGGGTTCAAGACTTTGGTGGAGGAGGTCACGGCAGATGTGGTGGAAATAGTAAGAGAACTAGAATTAGACTTGGAGCCTGAAGATGTGATTGAATTGTGCAATTTCATGATCACACTTGAAAGGATGAGGAGTTCCTTCTTAAGAATGAGTGAAGAAAGTGGTTTCTTTTTTTAAAATTTGTTTCAAAATATTAAGGGGCACAAGTGTTGTTTTCACATGGATGAATTGTACAGCGTTGAAGTCAGGACATTTAGTGTGCCCATCGCCGGAGTAGTATAATCGTACCCAATAGCTAAGTTTTTATCTCCACCCCCTCATACACTCCCCCTTTCTTAGTTTCCAGTGTTCTTTGCACCACTAAGACGGTGGTTTCTTGAGATGAATTTCCCTCTGGTGAAGATGCTGTGAACATTATTGAAATGGCAACAGAGGATTTAGAAAATTACATAAACGTGTTTATAAAGCAGCAGCGGGGGTTTGGGAGGATTGACTCCAATTTCGAAAGAAGTTCTCCTGTGGGTAAAGGGCTATCAAACGGCATCACATGCTACAGAGAAATCTTTTGTGAAAGGAAGAGTCAATCGATGTGACAAACTTCATGGTTTTAAGAAATTGCCATAACCACTCCAGCCTTCAGCAACCACCCCCCGATCAGTTAGTTAGCAGCCTTCAACATCAAGGCAAATTAAGGTATATACTTTTTTTAGGCATAATCATATTGTACACAATGACTAAAGCGTAAACATAACTTTTATATGCCCTGGGAAACCAGAAAATTCATGTGACTCACTTTATTGCAGTATTCACTTTATTGTGCTGTTCTGGAACTGAACCTGCAGTATCACTGAGGTGTGCCTGTACCTCGCGTAGTCCCAAATTCATACTTGAGATTTTGATCCACAACATTATATGCATAAAAAATTGTCAGCATTCTGCTACTCCAACTCCATAGCCACCATTTGCATAAAAATATTAATATGTGTGGTGCAACGGCTAGGAGCTGTACAAAGTACAGTCAAGATTACTCTTGTTTTTGAGTTCTTAATAAACAAAGATTACTAAAGTAGACAGATACGATGCTCACCCAAAGCCCCCTGGAACATGGGACTACAAGGAACTGGAAAATCAGAATACAGAAGAATACATGCACCAAGGATGGGCGCTCGGCTGCTGAGGTCATGTTTGAGTGTTGCTGAAAAGCAAGTCTGCTGGCATAGCTACAGAAATTGAGACAGAGTTGGGGGGAGCCCCGACGTGGGGGTCCCGGTCTCCAGCCAGGAACCGTGCCAGCCCGAATGGTGCCTCTGGAACTTCTGATTCTTTTGCACGTTGGTACATCTGTCTCCCTTCCTTCCGTTCAGTCTCTCCCTCCTCATATCTTAATGTGAAATTCATTCAGAATCGGAGGCTGGCATGTTACATTTCCCTTCGTTTATGCCAAGACCTCTGTCTGTCTTGCGTGCAGTGTTTTAGATGCTGAACTCGGGTGTGTGCAGGCGGCGGGGCATGCCCTCAGCGGCAGAGCCTGAGTACGCACGCCCCAGGATGTTTTATTAGCAGCGGCCTGGGATTAGCACTAATTTAGTGGAGACAGCCGATGGAGCCCTGAAATGCTAAAACCTCCTCCCTTCGTTACTGGTAGAAATAACAATTTTGAGTCCAAATCATAAAGTGAGAATTTGGAGCAAAATGGATGCGTGTGGTGAGGAGCATCCTATCCCAGCTCTAGGGTGGTTTCTCATCTTACTGTCTCTTTTGCCATTATCACCAAAAGGAAAAAGGGGTGTGTGTGTGTGTATGTATGTGTTTTTTCTCATCCTAACTTTCTTCTAACACTTCCCCTAGCTCAGCCTGCAGCTGTGTCCACACTGACCATTCCTACTGGCACAGGACGTCCTTGTGGGAGCTCTTTGCAGGGGCAGATGTCACTGAGAGTTTGGCGTGACTCGTTGGCACTCCACATGAAGGTTTTTGGTTCCCCCAGATGAACCTTGGGGGTACCCTCCCTCTTTTCCACCCTGGGGCCCGCCCGTGCCTTCTCGCCACTCTCTGCCCTGTCAATCCTTCGTGGTTCTGCCCCTTGTCCCAGGTTCTGCCCTTATTCCTTTTCCCCCATCACTTTCCACACCTCCCCTGGACTCCTGAGGGAGTCTGCATTTTCTACACTTTTCCTTAAGGTCATCGCTACACAAACTTCTGTGGGATTCGACTCCTCTTTTGAAGTCCTTAAAACCATGTTTTTATTTGAATTCAGACAACTTTAGGCATTTCCAGAGATCCATAGTCACCTTTTATGACTTTGTCTAACCCCAAGGTGGCACGGTTATGGATTCCATGGGCATCCGTGGGAGCTGGAGATCAGAGATGTTAATTTTTCTCTCCTTTATTTTCCAAAAGCCTGAATGACTTACCAGTATCTCAAATCACCAAATCAAGTCATCTGCAAATATTTCCTCTTGAGTAGCTAATCCATATCCTCTTTAGTCAGTCAAGTAACAAATGCCCCATCATTTGTTAATTAATTAGTTTGGGAGATAATCTTTTAATACTAAGCACTTGCCAGGCGCCTGGGGATACAGGTTAAGTTAGCAAGATAGACCCCGTTCCCGTTCTCAGGAGTTCACAGGTTGCTGTCCAGCAGGCACAGCATGCGAGGCAGTATATAATAGAGGGTATGATTTAGGGTGATGTGAAATTAAGGAGAACCCTGAAAACCAGCCGAGGAATTTCAATTTGTTTTGATGGGAAATTAACAGCTGCTTAGATATGTATAAGTGAAACAAAATTCCCATTAGAATCTATCAGCAAATAATTATTGAGCGTTAATTTTTTATAAGACCTAGAAAGGACACCAGAAGTGCACGTGCTGCTTTCATGACCTTGGGACCCAGCCATGACAGGCGTGGCTAAGCCCCCTGGGTAAAACACTCCCTGCTAGTTAGGCGCTCATAACTTACCTTCAGTAGCTTCATAGAGAATCTCAGATGCAATGGAAAAGGAATACTAAGGGAGAAGGTATTAACTGTGCCGGGGGTGAAGAAGAATGTCGAGAGGGCTTCATGGAGGGGGTGATCAAACTTGGGCAGGGTGTTGAAGGATCAGGAGGAATTTTTCAGGGTGAGGAGGGCATTGTGGGAACAGCTTGGGGCAGGGCATAAAGAGGTGAAGCAGCTCTGTGATTAGGGGAGGCACAGTTCAGTTACGTGGGAGGATGAATCCCAAAGGTAAAGGAAAGTGGCCGTGGGCAGCATCGAAGGCGTATGAGTGTCTGTCTGAATTGTGTTTTTAGAAATCACCCTGATGGTGTGGATTGGGAAGGCGGCAGGCTGGATCCGTTTAAGACACCCCTGTAGTATTCCAGGTAGAAGGCTGTGCTGGTGGGGGGGTGGTGAAGGGGACGGATCTGAGAGACTCAAGGGACAGTGTCAGCAGGACTCAGTGGGGGTGGGACAGAGCCGACCTGGGTATCAGCACAGGAGGAAGAATGAGCTCATGGGGAAAAGGTTAAAGGTTCCGTTTGGGCCATGTCGAGTCTGAGGAACCTATAGGACCAGGTGACCAAGCCCAGCTGCAACTGGAGCTAAGGGCAAAGTTTGGGGCTAGTTTGAGACAAAGGTAGGGTGTCTTCGACAGGTAAGGGGTGGCTAAAGCCCTGGGAATAGATGAGATCCCTTGTCTGTCGCCCAGGGAAGCCTGGGCTGAGTGGTCAGGGACGTTCTGGAATGAATGTTGAAGGACGAGTAGGCTGGAATTTTGTGGTTCTCTGTGATATGAGATGAGCTCAGGATATACCAAGCAAAGTCAGAGGGTTCACACATGGAAATTAGGGAGTGTATGAAACTGGTTCGGGGGAGCCTGGAATTGTGGCTCAGTTTATCCCTTTTCCCCCGAAACTGTGAAAGAATTTTGAATGGACATAGTGATTTAGGGCAGTTGACTTGGTGATGGTGTGCAGGACAGATGGGGAGAAGGCCTGGGGCAGGTGGACTGCTTTAGGTGGCTTTTGTAGAATGCCACTGTGAGGTGACAGGGGCTTGGGTGCAGTAGGAATGGAAAGGACGGGATAAACAGGAAAGTGAGTTCAAGGAAAGCTTCAGAAGCCACGCCTGGAGCTTGCAATTAGGTGGAAGACATTTTGCGTGGTGGTGACTGGAGGCTGGTGCTAGTCTGGGCTGCGAGTGCAGGGATCGCGTCTCATTTTGTCCTTGTCTCTGGTACCTGAAGCATACTATACACCGTCAGCGTTAGTTGAGGGGCTGCATAAATGGTAGTACTATCAACAAAGGGAAGTCTTAAGAACCCGGATGTGGGAAGAAGGCGATGAGCTGAAGTTTGAACACGTGGGCATGCCACGGGGAGAGATCCAATAGGGGATACACCAGGGACGGGGCACACCTAGACCTGCTGACGGCCCCAGCTCATCCAGTGTCTAGGAGCCGAGGACTACAGGAGGCATAAAGATGAGCAAATACCTTCAAGGCTCTGGAAAGAGGTGTAAGGAAAATATGCAAATTACTATGAGGCAGAACATATTAAATGTTAAGAAAAACAGTGGTTACAAAGTGTTATGAAGATTCAGAAAAAAGAGAAATCCCATCTGGTTGAGGGGAGATCGGGAAAGTCTTCTTTGAAGTGTCATATTGAGGGGCAAAGGGAGGCAGGGCAGGACGGAGGAGGTGGCAGGAGGGCATCATCCAGGCAAGAGGGCCACACACGAGGGCGCTCGTCTGGACGCCAGCTCACCTGTTTAGCTCAGGTGTGTGGGTTTTTTAGGAAACTGTATTAAGGGGAAGAATGAAAAGGAGATCCTGGGAGGAGGTCGTACCCCTTGCAAATTGAATGCCCATTGCCCACAGGCATCTCCTTCCCTGGCAGCCTGTGGGATCAGGAGCTCCTCATGGGCCATGTTTGTCTTTGGGGAGTGAAAGGAAGCATGTGCCTTGCTGTGGCTTCTCTAGCACTCGGCCCTCAGGCTCAGCCCGCCCGCCTGACTCCAGGAGCATGTGGAGAGAGTCAGGCTCACCCTGCCCGGAGATGACCGAGGGCTGGCTTTATAGGAACTTTCCTTAAAAAAGCAACCAAATATTAACAGTTCTTTCTTTAAGGCCACAGGATCTTCAGGGGGAAAAAGGATGGGAGGTAGGAGAGGGAATGATGTCATTTCACCGTGTTTATCTGCATATTTTATAGGAGACATTTCAAACATATTAAACATGAGAAACAGAAGGCTACTGTATTCTGAGTACATCCTGTATCCCTTAGAAACAAATGTGCAAACATCTCAAATCCAGACATGGGTACAAATTTGAGCCTACGGAAATAAAAATTCTACATCTTATATATCGCTCAGAGGATTAGAGAGGAATGGGTGTATATTTATGGTCATGGATGAAAGATAGCTATGTTTTGTGGTTCAGAAGATTCATTGTCTCTGTAGCGCTTTGAGAACCTTCACTGATGGGTAAACGAGGCGGCCCCATACACATTGGCTACTCCATGTTAATGTGATGCACTGTGGCTGGAACCTGGCTCCGGAGTAACACGCAAATATTAGTTCTCAGATCACCTCAGCTTGTGGACTTGAGCCTAACACAACTGAGAAGAGCCAGAAAGTTCCATCTGACTCCACGGAGTCTGTTTTAGAGCATTAAGTACTTTTCTACATACAGTTGAGAATTTCTCCCATGAACAGATGAAATACATTTAATAAGTATGCCGGGTACACTTTTAATTAATTACTAATTCATTTATTCATCTGAAAACATGTATTGAGTCCTTAGCCTGATAACAGTCTCGAACACTTGTTGAACATATCTGTGAGCCAGGCACATATTAAGAGCTTGAGGTAGATCAATTTATTTAACCTTCCCAACAACCCTGTAATTGTAGGCATTTTTTATTCTCCCCATTTTGCAAAGTGGGAAGGAAGCTAGGGCATAGAGAGGGTATGTCGCTTGCCTGGGGTTACCTTGCCAGTGCGTGGTGGTTCTGAGACTGGGACCCTGGCAGAGCTCATGCTGAGCTGTTTGCTTTTAACGGGTAGGCCAGATGGCCTGGCACACTTGTGAAATTGCCTTGGATTATAACAAATGGGAAGCTTATTCCAAACATGCATTTATCCTAGTAACCTCCTAGGTCATTCAATATGTAGGAAATGCCATGGAACCAACGACTCAGATAATTTGGTACAAATTTGTTTACCTTTCAGCAGCTTCATAGTTTGAGAAACTTTGGATGTTTGTCTCCATTTTGCTGAACGGAACAGACCTTTTGATTTAGGTGTAAGCCAACTGCTCTTGATAATTAATGAAGCTACGGAGGCCAATTCCAGGAAAAAATAACACTTTAGCATCCAGCATGATGCAATCTGAAATGCTGGGGCTTTTGCTGTGGTTCTTCTTATACAAAGCACCTCATTGACATCACAAAACCACCAAGGGGCTTCTAGTCACCAAAGGTAGCAGACACAGCCTGGGCAGGGAGTTTGCCTCTGCTGAGGATAAAAGCCACTCAGACTTCCCAGCTGAGCAGGTTGTTTCTTCTGCCCTCTAGCTGGTGTGCGCCAAGGACCCCCGCGGCTTGTGTGCCTGCAACTGCAGTCCTGGGACTCTCCTGGGAAACCCAGGGTTTTGGCTTTACACCCAGCCTGACAAGAAAGCCCCTCCTCCCAAACCACTGCCAGGGCGATGGGTTCTCATCAACTCCACATCCAGAGTGGAATGTGGAAAACCCAGCTCAGAGCTTCTGAAGAAGCTGCAACAGGGTATTTTATAGTAACAGCAAATCCTAAACTTATTGAAGGGCTGTTGATGTGACAAGGAAAGTTTGGGAAGCCATTTAAAAATGTGTGTGTGTTTGTAACCCAAGTAGTGGATATACACCGTAGAAAAACAAGATGATACACAGAAGAATAAAGCCCCTTCAGGGGATCCCATTTTGCTTATGCACTAAATCTTCCTGTTTAATCTGGGATGGGGGCGCAAGTGAAGAACCCATTTGGACAAAAGTTGCTACAAACTTGAGTTTTCCACCAGAATGCTTAGGGAAAGTAACTTGTCAATACCTCTTTCCTTTATAAAATAGTTAATAAAATTAGCATTGAAGAAAACTAAAAGTAAACTGTTGACAGCCTTGCAGAAATGAAGTTGCCAGATTCTCCTGAGATAGTGAGGCTGTTTTTCGATCCATGCCTAGCACAGCTAACCACTCTGCTGCTGTTGAGCGTGGCTGCAGTTGGGTGAACCTGTATTAAGAAGTCTGTTTGCTTTATTTCCCAGACACCAAATGGACTGCTTCTGACCCCAAGTCCACTGCTGTCCAGCATACATTTCTGGAGCAGCCTCAGTCCAGTCGCTCCGTTGAGTCCTGCCAGGCTGCAAGGGCCAAACACGCTGTTCCAGGTGAGTGTTTGGAAATGCACTTTTACACAATGAACTTCTAAGGGATGTTTTTTTCCTCTGAATCCTGCAAGGGTAACAGTGAGTTGTGCTGTATGTTTGGTTCACATGTTAAAGGGAGTTCATGTTAATGGGGCTGCAAACCCTTCAGAAGCAGCCATTTTCCTCGAGGCACAAATGGGGCACTCATGCCAGCTATCCATAATAGAGCAATTAGGTCTTGAAGTGTTTTGGATATTTTCATTTGATTATGAAAACTGGAAATTTATTTAGGAAAAGGCAGAACCTTAAAAAAAATTTTTAACAAAAGCTCATAAAAGCCTTTAAAATATTAATCCTATTAGTGAATGTAGTGATACACTTGAAATAAATTCAGAAATAGTGAATGATTTCTCCATACTGGGATAGAGAAGTTACCTGATAATTCTGTGAATCCTAATCAAGTTCTCCTTGTTCGGCAATAAAAAAAAAAAGGAGCATCCAGAGCATTTGGTTAAAAAATAATGAAGACTTAGCTGCTTTGTCTTGCAGACCTCTCTCTATGCTAACATACCTTAGTCATCCACACCCTACAAACTAGCATCACTTGCTATTGTGTGGAAATCGGTATTTCCTCTTTTGAGACCCAAAGGTTGTTACTCACTGACCAAGGTGTTACTGTTTGAATATGAGTACAGGTAGCTGGGATCCTAGGGACAGCAATGAAGCAAAGGTGGACACAGTGCAGACTCCCTCTGCGCCTCATTCTAACTCTGTCTCATCCACCCTGCATCCCGTCCCCAACCCTCCCCCAGTGTGGCTCACCCTGAGTTAGATGTAGTTCTTTGGCTCCCGCTGCACTTAGCACTTCGTATCATGACTGCCTACTTATCTGGAGTCTCCCTCATTATACTGTGGGCTCTCAAGAGACCAGAACTGTGTCCTGTTCCCTGTGATGTCTGTTCTCCACCATCTGTCTAGCACATTGCTTGGTCAGTAATTATCATTGACTGTCTAAATGAATTCGCAAAGAGATGTCTAAGAAAGGTAACTGGTTTAAAAATACTAGGTCTTCATGACCTTCTGAGCTGGTCATTTTGTTTGTCAAGGATAACATTTGCCGAGCACCTGCTCTGTGCCAGGAGCTGTACAGGCTGGGATTTAGGGTCTTGTTGGAAGAAGGGTGGAGCCAAAGGGGTTTTGATTGCTATCTTGCTTCTCTGGTATCCTAGTGAGGTTGGGGTAGGGTGTCCTTGGGCGATCATATCCCTGGAGTAATCGGGTTTCTCTCTCCCCCCGGGGTCTTGATTCCCATCATAAGAAATTGAGCTATGGTCATGCATGGCCAACATGTTGATTTTTAACCATTTTAACTCAGGCAGGAAAATAAAAAACTGAAATAGTGAATAAAGAACGAGCAAATATAGTATTAGGAAAAATTTAAATCAGGAATACTAATCCTTTGGTGGGGAGATACAAACACCTCATTTCCTGAAAGTGTCAAGAATAGGGCAGCAGTCATCTAGTATGAAGTAGAACAGAAAGGAGTTGTCCGGCTGCAGTAAGCTCCATGAGGGTAGGGATTGTAGTGCTACTTTAATCCTGGAATCTCACCTAGAGCTTCTGTAGAGCTTAGCGTTATTTGTGAATAGTGAGTGGCCTCTTATGTCCCTCCTTACTGGGAATTCTACCACCTGATTGTTGTAGGGCTTGGTGCCCTCTTAGGAAAGCCATGGAGAACTATTGATTTGGGGGTTCTCTGTGGTCCCTTGTCTTAGGTACTAACCTTTTTGAGCCCAATACTCTGAGTAGTAACAATGGTTCCTATCCACAGTGATTGTACACATCATCAGGCTCTCTGGGAGTTGGGAGATGTGCATACCCTCTGCTCTTAAGTCACTGCTACAGACCAGTGGTTCTCAAAGTTAATGTGCAACAGAGTCACATGGAGCGTGTGTTATAAAATAAAGATTGCTGGGCCCCAACCCCAGAGTTTCTGATTTAGTAGGTCTGAGGTGGGGCTTGATAAAAACATGCCTTTCAAGTTCCTAGTGATGCCACTGGTCCAGGAACCACAGTCTGAGAAGTGCAGACCAGTGGTTCCTAATTTACATTTAGAATTCTGCAGGAGAAATTACTGCATTTAAAGGCTACCTGCTTAGAATTTTAACTTTAATTTTAATTTCACCAAATGGACCTGTTCTGTCTCCTGGAGCCATTCAAAATACAACCTGGTCTGGGAATGGCTGACAGATTGCATGAGCTTGGGCCCTGTTTTCATGGTTGGATCCATGAGAGTAGAATAAGGAAAAATAATTTTGTACCTTTAGAAGTATTATTACTCTTCCTATGAAAAGAGCAATTGAGTGTGATAAAAGTTGAAAGTAGCAATTTTGAAAATGGTAAACAACAAAACATGGCAAGAGGAGTAACCATTTCTGATTTTTAAAGCTGGACATTACAATTGATAAGAGTTTCAGAATTCACATTGCTATCAGCAGTATCCCTTTTAAACTAATGAAAATAATTTTCTTTCAAAATAATAAACCTCTTTCACATATGCTGTGTGTTGGAGGAAGAAAAAAATAGATTTGGCCTATAAATTGTAAGTGATGTTGGCAGGTTTCCTATTGTCATGATTGGAAAGGTATCAGAATCCTCAGGGTGACAGCTAACAGAGCTGGGGAGTTTTTGCACAGAAGATCCCCTGATACAATTATTATAGCAGGTTATGGCAGATACTGAAGAATTTCAGGGAGGGAGAGAGAAGACAAGATACTAGCCTTTCTGGAAGAGGTATGCTTTGTAATTGAGAAATGTTTTAATAAAGAGAGAGGTGCCAGAGACATTGTGCTAAATGTCAATATAGAACCTTGGTTTATAAGTGAAATTTGATTCAACTGGACAGTTTGACATTTTAAACTTGTCTACAGGTTGTCTGTTCCACCTTTTGAACTTTTGAAATAGATTTTGATCCCATTTGGAATATACCTAGTAGGAACCAGGTACATCTTGAAACAAAGTGGAACTAATTCAGTTTTTAAATGAGAATGTGTACGTGTTCTGTAATTTCAGTTCAGCTAATCTAACCCAGCAAATATTTGCAGTGCTCTGCGGCAGGGACTATAGGGGCATACAGTGTGTGGATAACAGATGAACAAACAAAGTGCTGCAGGAACCCGAAGGCACAGTAGCTCTTTTCAGTGGGGCCTGGACAAAGGCTGCAAGGTAGAAGTGGCCTCCGAGCTTGGAAGAAGGGACGGGACTTTGACAGAGGAGCGCGTGTTGGAGACGACTAGATCTGAGGGACTGGGATATGAAGGTCTGCTGAGGCAGGGACTGGGGGTGAGGTGACCAGGTAGAAAAGCAGCTGTGGGCTTTGTACGCTCAGGAGTTTCTCCCTTAATCTGTTAAGTGTTGCTAAGGCTTTTAAAGCTGGAGATAGGGTGAGATTTCTATTTTAGAAAAATATCGCTGATATGAGTGTGGAGGAAGAACTAAAAAGAGGGAAGGACAGGAAGTTAAGAGGAAATTATCCTACTATAAATGCTGAGAGAAGAACCATGTTTTAGAGTAGAACATACATTTAGAAGACATTTCAGAGGTAAGATTGAGAGGAAGACGTGTTGGGCGTCTGAGGAGTAAGTAGGTAGTGAAAAGTAGGAAGAGGCAAAGATTACTTAGTGACTAAAAGACTGGCAATGCTCCTAATAACAATAGTCAACATTTATGGAGGGCTTACTGTGTGCCACTGTTCTAAGCATTTTTTGGTGACTTCTCATTTAATGCTTCCAATAGTTCTATTTTAGAGATGGGAAACTAAGGCACAGAGTTGTTGCTCAGTTTACCCAAGATCGTACACTAGTAAGTGGCAGAGCCCTGGTTCGAGTTTTGGTGTGTGTTCCTAACCACCATTGTCACTGACTTAGAGTTAGCACCGGAAGAGTGGGTTTTGTGGGGAAGGGGGAGTGGGTGGGGACATCTCAGATGGAGATGGTTGTCAAGTCCAGGCACAGTATTGGAGAAGAAAAGGCTGAGCACCAAAGTTTGGGGAATGGCAGGAGAAGAGTCAATGAAGATGACTAAGAAACATGCTAGAAAAGCCAGGGGTCATCAAGAGAAGTTATGGGCATTGAGTAAACAGAAATAAAGAGCTACAGGTAATTTATTTAAAAAAACAGAAGATTAATGAAACCAAAGCTGAGTTATTTTGAAAACACCAAAAAAAGATAGATAAAAACCAAAAAGAGAAAAGATGTAAATAAAAGGATGAAAATGCAAAACTTGCTTATCTTCCAAGTGTTCACTCTTAAGTCAGTGGGAAGAGTGGTTAGGAAGCACAGACCTTTAAAAAGTATAAACTTTTATGTGGGTAGGTTTGATAACACAGTTGAGGTGGATAAAATTTTAGAAAAAATGAAAACTCCAATGTTGCAGAAAAGAAATAAAAACCTTGAATATACCAATATGCTTTAAATAAACAGTAATTAAAGACCCACAAGCCCGCCAAATTAAGAAGTTGGGCAGTTTGGTACAGAAAGATTTCAGTCAGTTTAAAATTTGGCTTTGCTGCTTATTAACTGTGACCTTTAGCCAACAATGAAACTTACCTGAATTCTGTTTTCTCATCTGTAAAATGAGGTTAACAAAACTTAGGTTACAGCCCCTAGATAGCAAATGAAATGACATCTCTTGATAAACTCTGAGGCACTAAACGTAAGTTATTGAAACAGCTTGAAAACTGCAAAAATATATTTACTTTGTTCTATAAGTATTTATGGTACTTCTAACATGTGCCAAGCTCTGTAATTTGATATTTAGTGCTAAGTTTAATATTTAATTTACCTGGACTAAAGAGGAATTAAGCTAGAGGACAGCCTAGGGGATCATTTTGACACATCATCCTGGACAATGAAAAATCTAGTTGTGAGTAGTCGTATACTAAAAGGAGGCCTTAGTTATTCTTTTTCAGTTGGGATTACAGCTGATGTATTTGTTTCACACCTGAAACTTGGTATCAAAGCATATATGCCTTTTATCCTACTACTTATCATCGTAGTTACCAAGGATACAAATTAATTAACACACTTGAAGCTCTGACTCGGGTGGGGCAAAGGTAATACATGTAACCTAAACATTTGTACTCCCGTAATATGCCAAAATAAAAAAATTACATGTGACCTAAAAAAAATTTTATTCTTTATCATTTATGGGTGATTTAATAAGTTTGGTATTATTTACCATTTTAATTGGAAAGAATACTTTTTCTCAGGTCCAAAATAATCTATTTTAAAACATTTAAGTTACTGAGAAGCATCTTTGTGTAGTACCCTGGAAAACTGACGGCAAATTTCAAAATACAGTATTAGAAATTACTGATTCCCATGTAAAGAGTGTGGTTTTTCAAAAAAATTTTTTCTTAATATTTAAAGCAAATCAGCATTCTAAGTAGCTTGGAACCTTTACAAAGCAGTATTAGAGGCTGGGAATGGTGGCTCATGCCTACAATCCCAGCACCTTGGGAGGCCAAGGCCAGAGGATCGTTTGAGGCCAAGAGTTAGAGACCAGCCTGGTCAACATAGACTACTTGGGAAGCTGAGGCAGGAGGATCCCTTGAGCCCTGGAGTCCCAGTTGCAGTGAGCTATGATCATGCACTACACTCTAGATTGGGTGACAAAAAAAAAAGAACATGCTTTAGCAACATACAAAGTACGTATTTTTTTCCTAGTAGTCTGTGCAGGTAGAATAATTAGGGACATTTTCTGGGTCTTATCCTCTGTTTGTTCTATGTAATCTTGATCATATTGTCATCTTCTAATTATTCTGTAAAATAGATTGGCAACTGAGTTCCATCACAGGGGTGATGACAGAACTGAACCACTATGGTCTGTTTGGGAATATAAAAAACTCAAGTTCTTCCCAATGGATTTGCAATAATTATCTGAAATATGTTTTGTCCCCTACAGTTCCCCACACTGCTTAATGGTCACATGCCAGTGCCAATCCCCAGTCTGGACAGAGCTGCTTCTCCAGTACTGCTCTCTTCGAACTCTCAGAAATCCTGATGACGTCTCGCCACAATTAAGGACTCATTAACTGATGAAACATATATGTCCCCATGGGCTACTTTACCTGTGTCATGGGAATATTGTGAAACCGTGTTAATTTGGTTTGCACTTTTCATAACATGGATAGTCTAGATTTTATGTTAGCATTTTAAAAACTGGGTTTTTTATATATTCAAGTATATATGAAAATCTGTTTTGCATTAAGTGAATTTTAATGTTTTTGTTTTTATATCCTCTTAGCTCTTAAGTGTTGAACACTGTTGACAGTGAAGAACTTTTTTAATGGTTTTCAGTATAACTAATAAGGATGTGAAGCTTTTTTTCTCATTAATTCTGCATATGCTGACCTGTGCTTATATACACTATAACCAGCTGTGCCTTCCTTTGCATTTAGTTGTATGTAAATGGTTTATATATTTTTTAGTATTAAGAGAAAATGAAAGACAAAAATTAGTATCAAACAGCTATTAGAATTTCATTATTTTTCATAAGTGGCAATATGAAAGCATATTCATGTAACTTTTTCTTTTTTTGCTTTCAATTGTATAAGAATTGCCTTAGAACCTCTTTTAAACTGAAATTCAGTAAATGTAATGTCCAAGTAATGTTTTTATAAGAATAAACTAAGCCATATTTAGACAATAAACATTTATAAAAGAAAATGTTCCAAAGTGCATTTTTTTAAAAAATGAACTTTGAAGGGCTAGCTGTTCAGAGTGTCTTTTAGATTCCTCCCAAACAAAAATCTGAGCTGGAAAAGCTACATCAAGTTCATGCTATCCAAGCCCCTAGAATATTGCCCAGGTTAACATTCTTATTTCAAAAAATTAGCCCTGGTTCTCACAGTTTTCCACAGAGAATCTAACCATCTGATATATTTATGGTGTCAGTGTGAGTCAGGGTTTCTCTAAATCCCTGGAACTATAACACACATTTAAATGTCTAATGCTTTGGAAGAGGCTAATAGACTGGTGATGAATCCAAATAACATAGAAACAATTCTGTAACACCAGCTATCTTTTGTGCATGTAAAGGTCTTCACAATTTTTGATGGATTAAAAAAAACTTGGCTGCAACACAAATAGAGAACTAGGGGTGTGGAAAGCCTTGCTTGTGGAAATTTAGAGACATAGGCTTACACTGCTTTATTTATTACTAAATTTACGGTGAGAGTGAAAGAAATCTGGTAAGAAAAATTATTCAGGAACCTCATTGTTGTGGAACTGATTATGTAACACAATTGGGAATGCTGCACTCAATTCTTGGGTGGAGTATAGTCTGGAGCAGTGATAACAAATATATTTTCTGTTCCTTCAAAAAACCAGTCCCAAAGCACCACACCTGTACATGAAGTAGAATATTCTAATGTAAGATATGAGAACTAGAAAGGACCCACAGCTTTAAATTCAAGATTAGGTTAAATATAAGTAACAGAAATCAATTTGAGACGCAACTATTAAATAACTGATCCAAACCAGGTATTAAAAGGCAGGGATTATGAGAAAAGGAAAAAAATGAGGTTTGTTGAAAACACATTTCTTGAATTTTCAAAAATTGAAAATACTGTTTTACTACTTACAAATTTTGAAGTGTACAACTGGAATCGAGCATCTCTGTGTGTGGAGATGTGTGCCCTGATCAAGAGGAAAAAATCCAAAATATACTTCTAATCCACAAATAGACACTACTGTCACCCCCTCACAGGCTAAGTATAATTTTGTACTACAATAAAAGGAACTGGTCCAGGGAGCTGATATTTACTGAACATAAAATGTTGGTGCTAGAAGGGGCCTTCGAGAATGCTTCTCACTACCTATTTCCAGCTCAGGACAAGGGCACACTAGAAGGTGGGTGTTGCCTACGGCCACGTAGCTCACTAACGGTAGGACAATGACTGGTGCTCAGTCCAGTTGCTTTCCCATGCGTAGTTATAAGTAGCTACTGGTCCACAACTATACGTTGGCAAAAAAAACAGAGCATTTAAAATTGTTTTTCCAGATAAGAGAACATATCCAAAATGCAGGACTCTCAAAGAGAAACTAGCTAAAAGAAGTTTAATCTGCAAAAATCCCAACAAAAAATATTTAGTATAATTTTTACATGTAAATGCCGATTAGAAATATTCAAATAACTATAAATCTGATTTTTTTCTTTTCCTCCAAATATTGTGATTAATGTATACTCTAGATCCATTTATTGGAGGTGGAAAAATACCATAATTCTTGATGGATCAAAGTACTTGTTATATAACAGAGAACTGGAGGTATTGAAGTATAACTCTTAAAGCTCTGCCTCATTTTGTCTGTGTTGTTTAACACAAGTATTTTAGTCAGAAAATAGGTTTCAAAGAATATTAAATAACTTTTTTTCTTTTTAATATGTCTGCTTGATGAGTGTTAAACTGCTATGGCTAAAGTTTTATAGAACTATATAACCTGAACGTTGGTCTCTTCGTACACGTATTTTCTATGACTGCAAATCTTCACTTTCATGTATCATTTTTACTGTCATATTATTTTTGTTCAATAAATACTTTGTGATAAGAGGTGTTTCAAGGCAAGTGGTTTGGTTTACTTCCATTTACTTGGGATGACCCAAACTGTACTTTTCCATGTGGATACAAGTTGGAAAATGAGTCTTACATACCTGTAAATATGGCACATCAAAAATAATGCTTTAAATACAGATATAAGAAATATAATTATTGAGACCCTCTTTAAAAAATCCATATATTAGGCAAAGTGGCTACTGCAGTGATATAAAAAGAGCGGCATTCTAGGAAAGGTAGAGTTTCCTAAGGGCAGTGAGAGTTGGCTGGTTGATAAACCAAAGATTATATATCCTTGCCTGTAGGATTAGCACTAAAGAACACACAGACTTTAGTTACCCTCTTCCAGATGAGTCAGGTCTCTAAGATCAATTTTTATTTTGTCATTGGATGACATGATTTCAGTTAATGACAGTGACCACTTATAAACCACTTATGTGATAAGGAACTCTTCTAAGCATGTTACATGGATTACTTCATTTGGTTCTCCCAACAACCCTATGAGAAAAGTACCTTTATATACCATTTTATTGATGAGGAAATTGAGGCCTAGAGTGGTTAAGTAAGTGGCTCAAGGTAATAGAGTTGGCCAGATTTCAAAATCAGCATTTTGATCTAGAGGCCTGATCTTAATCTATAATACTTCTAAAGAGCTAAAACTAGCAATCTACATCTGCACATAGATCAGCTGCATGTTTGCTATATCACTGTTTTCTGGGAGAGCAGATTTTTAGGCATTGTAGAGCCTGCCCTACTTAGACTTCTCCAGTAATGAGAATCCCTCAGTGGCATGCATGTGTGTGTATGCGTGCACATGTTTTGATAACAGCTTGATTATAGGTTAGTTCCTAAGTTCCTGAAGAGTCACATATTTTAGCATGCTAGGAAGAAAAGGTTTCTTTTCTATCACCAAACTTTGACTGTTGCATTTGTCTTTGGTACATTGAGAGAGGAGACAAATCCAAGTTAATATTAACCTAACTGCCAAAGATTACTCATAACTCAAAATCTCCTCTTGCATGTGTGTCTTAATCAACAAATTTATTACCTTAAAGTCTGGGTACTGGGGATACAGAGGTGACCAAGACATAATACTTTCCTTCGTGAAGCTTATGGTTTAGTGAGGGGAAATAAAGTGTGTTAAGTGTTGTTATAGGGTTAAGTATAAAGATGCTACAGGAAAGGAAGGCAGTTAAACAGCAGGGGATATAACCCAGTCTGTGGTAGGGTTGGGTGGGGTCAGGGAAGGCTTTCTGGAAGAAGTAATTAAATTCAGACCTAAAGAATGAATAAGAATAGTAAAGAGTAGAGGAACAGAACAAAAGAGTAAGTAAAGGAAAGAGGATGTTTCATGGTCAGGTGAAAGAGGAAACATTTGAGGAACTCAAAGATCAGTATGGTTGGATTCACCCTCATTGAGAACAAAGCCTATAGTTACAGTTCATCATCATATGAGACAGTAACGTAGAAATCAGGGATACATAGTCTAAATTCAGAAGGGAGGAGGGAGCTTGTAGATCACTGAGGAGTAATGAAGGGGTGATTGGCTAGGATTCTGTGGAAGACCAAGATGGCAGAACTAGGCCCCCAAAACAATCTTTTGCTGATTTTCAATGTTTCCGGAAAGATGGTGCATGATCATCATCCAGAGATGAGCTATACAGTCCATGACAGTACCATGTCACTCATTCCTCACTTGACAACCTCAGCTGCATACATACATACATACATACATATGAGGGAGGAAATAACAAGATGAAGAAGATGATGCCTACAACTATCTTGGCTGCAAGAAAGGGGAACTATTGTCACTACAGCTAGAGAAATGGCTGAAGCTTGTGTGGCACAATTCTCTAGCACTGTGCTAGGAAAGACTCAAAGGAGTCCTAGGAGGGTCGTGTCCAAGTCTCAAGTCTGTATTCACTAAAATTCCATGCCTCAACCAGAGTCCAACAGACCCATTCTTTTGTGAGCACACAAGACTGTTGGCACATGCTAGGCTTCCTCACCACCTGAAAAGTGCTGCCTGCAGCTAGTGGTCACCAGTACATGCTGATCCTCACAATCAAAGTATCTCAGCATCACCACTACAGCAGGGCTAAGGTGGAAGGCAGCAGTGATCACGACCCCTATTCCAGCCTCAGTCCTCTTTCTCTGTCTCCCTTTCACAAATGCACACCTGCACACTTAGCCCCTACATGCACTCTACTCAACAGAGATTTAGTTTACGGTTTCTGAAGTGGTACCCTTACAGAAATGATTTTTCAAACAAGTTGAATTGTTCTATTTCTCTTAGGGAGAACTGACCAATGAAAACTCCTCTCTATCATCACAGATCAAAATGTTATTTTCTTTTCTGACCAAAGCAGCTTTATAATCAGGGATTTGGTCACATTCCCCCTGTTTTAGTCTAATAGAAAATTGGTGATTTCAGTGGTTTTTCTGGGTCAGTGATGAGTCACTGACTATTAATTTCAGCTAGGAATGATGACAGCTGAGGGAAACTCCTGCCTGTTTAACTAAACCTAGAATCTCAACTTAACATTAGAAAGTAAGTTCCTGTTTTACGACGAACAAAAGTCTGAAGTAAGGCATTAAAAACTTTGGAGATTTCAAGTTTGGAGTACACAGAAGTGTGCAAATTCTTAAAGCAGCCTGCTCATAGGCTTGTGCCGCCAGTTAAAATTTTGATGTGGGCCAGGTGTGGTGGCTTATGCTTATCATCCTCACACTTTAGGAGGCTGAGGTAGGAGGATTGCTTGAAGCCAGGAGTTTCAGACCAGCTTGGGCAACATAGTGAGACCCTGTTTCCCCTGTCTCTATTAAAAAAATAAAAAAATAATTTGATATGGATGAACTTGACAATAAAAAGAGAGATTCAATGTAAGAATATAGATAAGAAAAATAAAACCACTGACATTAGACATAATAAATTCAAAAGGATTACATTTCAAGATGAATCTTTGAAAAATCATATGAACTGAAAATAACTAAAAAATATACAGGAAAGAAAAAAGGAAACAATCAAAATGGTATACTACAAAAAAACCAATGAAATAAAAATAAGGCAGTGTTGGAGGAACTGAAGAATGAGAAGTATATAGGGCATACAAAAAACAAACAGCTAATTGGCAGAAGTCATTCCTTATCAGTAATTATTTTAAATGTAAATGGTTTAAAATCTTCAATTAAAAGGCAGAGATTGGCAGAATGGACAAAAAACCATGATCCATCAACATGCTATCTATAAGAGACTCACTTTAGTACATAGACACAAAAAGGTTGGAAGTAAAAGGATAGAAAAAGATCCCATCCAAATAGTGACCAAAAGAGATAATGGAAGGTTTTATTTTTGTCAAAGAAAATAGACCAAAATAGTAAAAACAACAACAAAACAAGACACAAAGGACATTATATATTAATAACAAGTTCAATCCAACAAGAAGATATATAAAAATCATGAACATATTTGCACCCAATAACAGAGCCCCAAAACATACGGTGCACATAGTGAAAGACGTGAAAGGAGATACAGACAGTTCTACAATAATAGTTGGAAACCTCAAAACTCCACTTTCAAAAATAACCAGATAAAAGCTCAAAGAAATAGAGGAAGTGAACACAACAAACCAATTACACCCAACACACACGTAGAAAACACCAGACCCAACAACATTCTTCAGAGAATGAGACTTATTTCTCAAGTGCACGTGAAATATTCTCTAGAACAGTCCATATGTGAGGCCACAAAACAAATCTTAATAAATTTTTGAAAACTGAAATCATACAAAGCATCTTTTCCAACCACAATAAAATTAAACTAGGAATCACTAACAGAAAAGTAAAACACACAAATATGTGGAAATAAAGCAACACACTCTTAAACAACCAAAAATCAAAGACAAAATCACAACAGGTATTAAAAAATACCTTGAGACAGATGAAAATGAAAACACACTATGCCAACACTCATGGAATATGCTGATGGCAGTGCTGAGAGGAATATTTATAGCTTTAAATGCCTACATTAAAAGAGAAAAATCTCAAGTCAATAACCTAACTGTACATCTTAAAACAAAAACGACAAACAAAAAACAACAACCCCTAAACCCAAAGCAATAAAGGGTGCAGATAAATAAAATACAGAATTGAAAAACACAAAAGAAAATGAATAAAACCAAAAGTTGGTTGACTAGATCAGTGAAATTCACAAACCTTAGCTAGTTTGGCCGGGGGCGAGGGGGGGGACTTAAATTACTGAAATCAGAAATAAACGTGGAGACATTACTACTGAATGTACAGAAATAAAAGGATAAGGGACTACTATGAACAAGTATTAATACATGCCAACAAACTGGATAACACAGATTAACTGTTAAATGGACAAATTCCTGGAAACACACAAACTACTAAAACTGATTCAAGAAAAAATAAAAAATCTAATAGAACTATAGTAAGAAAATTGTATCATTAATCACAACGTCTCAACAAAGAAAAGCCCAGGACCAGATGACTTTACTCATGAATTCTACCAAATATGTAAAGAATTAACACCAATCCTTGAAATACTAAAAAAACTGAAGAGAGAACACTTCCAAATTCATTGTATTAGGCCAGCATTACCCTGATACCAAAGCCAGACAAAGATACTGTAAGAAAACTACATGCCAAATCCCTTATGAAGACAACCAAAAACCATCAACAAAATACTAGCAAATAGAATTAAGCACCATATTAATAGAATTATATGCCATAACCAAGTGGGATTTATCCCAGGAATACAAGAGTCATTTAATATATGAAAAATCAATCAATGTAATACACATTAATAAAATAAAAAAACATGATCATCTCAATTGATAGAGAAAAAGCATTTGAAAAACCCCAATATTCTCTCATGAAAAAATCCAAATAAACAGGAATAGAAAGGAACTTCCTTAACATGTTAAAGGCCATATATAGAAAACCATAGCTAAAAGCACACTTAATGGTGAAAAACCAAAAGCTTTTCCCTTAAGATCAGAAATAAGGAATGGAAGGATATACCCTTTCACCACTTCTATTCAACACAGTACTAGAAGTCTTAGAGTAATTAGGCAAGAAAAAAAAGTAAAAGTCATCCAAATTAGAAAGGAAGAAGTAAAACTCTCTCTCCCCTTGCAGATGACATGATTTTATATCCAGAAAATCCTGAAGAATCCACAAAAAGCCTGTTAGAACTAATAAACAAATTCAGTAAAGTTGTAGGATATAAAATCAACACACAAAAATCACTTGTATTTCTATACACTAGCAATGAAAAAAATCCAAAAAGAAATTAGGGAAACAATTCCACCAACAATAACATTAAAAAGAATACTTTAGAATAAACTTAATCAAGGAGGCATAAGACTTGTGCATTGAAAACTATAAAATGTTGCTGAAAGAAATGAAATATAACCTAAATAAATGGAAAGACATCCAGTGTTCATGGGCTGGAAGACTTAATATTGTTAGAAGATAATATTACCCAAAGTGATACATAGATTCAAATTCAATACAATCCCTATAATAATCTCAAAGGTAGAGGCTTTTTTTTTTTACAGAAATAGAAAATTGCATTCTAAAATTCAAATGGAACTTCAAGAGACCCTATTGAATAACCACAACAATCTTGAAAAAGAACAAAGTTGGAGGAGACACACTTGCCAATTTCAAAAATATTAAAGTGTATGTATGTATATTATATAATATACATATACACATATACCTCCCCC
Source organism: Lepilemur ruficaudatus (assembly GCA_963574885.1). NCBI lineage: Eukaryota > Metazoa > Chordata > Mammalia > Primates > Lepilemuridae > Lepilemur > Lepilemur ruficaudatus. Next base: position 79,196 of record CAUYRT010047333.1, read on the forward strand.
ACAAATTGAAAACAGGGAAACAGACACTTGTACACCAATGTCCACAGAAGCATTATTCACAAAAGCTAAAAGGTAGAAAATCCCAGTGTCCATCAATAGATGAATGTATAGACAAAATGTGTATAATTAGAATATATCCAACCATGAAAAGAAATCAAGTTCTCATTCATATATGATAAACATGGATGAACTGTGCTGAAACAGTATGCTGAATGAAATAAGCAAAAGGACACAAAAGGAAAAACGTGGTATGTTTCTACTTATATGAAGTATCTAGAATAGGCAAATTCATACAGAGAGAAAGTAGACTGAGGTTACCAGGGGCTGAGGGGAGGGGAAAATGGGGAATTATTTCTTCTTAATATGTTCAGGGTTTCTGTTTGGAGTGATAAAAAAATTTTGGAAATAGTGGTAATTGTTGTACACCTTTGTGAATATAATTAGTGCCACCGAATTGTACATTTAGAAATAGTTAAAATGGTATTTTAACACAATAAAGAAAAAAAAGAAAAACAACCCACATCAATTGTTCTGAGTCCAAAAGAGAGATTATAATACTGTGTTAACAAGCAGTCTTTCAAACCAAAGCCAATAAAGCACCAAACAGAATGCAGCCAATCTATTCACCTAGAGTGACACATCTACACTATGTTAACAGTACCGCTTAGAAAGAAAATAAAAAAGGCATCTTCTCTTACCTTTAAGAACCTCATCACTTTAGAGTTCATGTTCAGTTCAAAATTTCTAAGTTTCAATTCTCTTCACTGCAAAGTTTTCAGGATCTGAATGGTGCTCAGGTATCAAAAACAAAAAAATACCTGTTTGCTTGCCAAATTCCTTAATAAAATGACAAACGCCCCTAGGACTGCATAGGAGAAAATTTTATGTAACAAATGGATATATTTCTTCACCTGTTAAATGCCAAGAATCAAACTTATGGGTAACTATATGAAAAATTGATAAGAAATCAAATATATAGCCTATGAAATTATAAATTTGATACTTTATAATTGACAGCACTATCCTATAAAATTACAACAGAGATTACTAAATAAATGGTTGGCACAAATATAAAGCAGTTACTACTTTTGGCACAGTGAGACTTCTAATCTTAAAAATGACCCATAAAAGAAAATGATCCCACTCTGCACAGCCTTCTTCCCTAAGAAAGAACTGTGACTCAACAAAACCACATTTTAACAACATGGAGATTTTGTTATTATAAATTTCAAAACAAAATGGAAGAATTTCCACATAATATTTATAACCTTCAAAGTACAATATTAATACATGTCTGTCAGTTAGAAATAACAGCAGTTTTGTTAGGCTACAGGGTTTAACATAAAACCAATTTACAAATGTGAAAAGCAGTAGTGGTCCAATATTCACCATTACACATGAATCTGTTTCTTCCAGAAATTTTTTTTTAAAAAATTAAAATTTCAGTATCATGAAATATTAAAATAACACCCCCAAACATGCCACAGTCACTATTCACAAATAAAGTTAAAATGAAATATACAAAAATTCACTTAATACTGTTAAATAACAACAATAAACTACAAGATTTCCTGAACAGAAATGGTAGGACCCCTGAATGTTTTACAGTGAATTTCAGGAAAAAAAATTAAGTTATGACTATTTTCATGATATATTAGGCAAAAATTTACATGACCATTTCAAAATATACCAATTAAGATTTATAGTTTGTAAGATGCACTAAACAAATAGTCCTTAAAAGTGAACACAAATGCTTAAAAACACTTACCAATACCAAAGTGTGTTTATGATGTTCAAAGAGATGCATAATTAAAACTGGAATATTTAGTATCTCTGGTAAACAGGTAATACCTACAATGCTTTAAAGCAATCCTCTAAGTTCTCATCTCTCTTATTTGTAATTTGTCATGGCTCACTGAAAAGACATATTATAGCTTTCAGCTGATTCCAAGTGAATGTTATTGAAACGCACACAGCCCCTAAATGAAATAAACTGTTCCCCAGTGAAGCATCATCCTTTCTAATAAAAGTATTTTAAATAAATGAATGTAAGACCTTTCATGTCTGAATGGACTCATATGATTAAATTTTAACTAAATTAAAGCACAATGTAAAACAGGTAAGTGTATTAGTATAAAAATATCCAGTAATACACAGTAGACATTTCTAAAATGAGGAATAAGTAAAAATAAATAATTTTGATGCTTTAATTTACTGGTGTCTAGTATGAGATTCCCAAAATGTCAAGTATTCACTTGCTTGAATCAACTTCTGCATCACATGCTTTCCTAAATAAAATGTGCTTATCAATCTCTTAGCTATTTTATTTGCCAATGTTCAGTAAGAAATTATATAGCATAAACTTAGAGTGTTCAAGATGGCTTGCTCACTTATTTTACTGTTAAGCAAAGCTAAATTTACATTCTAGGAAACACTGCGGTTTAATTTTAAAAACAAACAAACAAGAAATGCAGCAGTAAAACAATTCGTGAGGAGAAACAGATGCATTCACATATAATAAAGCCACTGCAACTTCTTCAGGCATTCAATTGTGTTAAATAAACAAACAGTAGTTATTTAGCAGCAATGATTCCGCAATAAATAATGCACTGTGTTTCTCAGTCCTGCACAAAAATTGCAGCTACAGTTACATCAACAGCTGTAACCTACTGGCTCTAATGGCAGAGAAGACCTTAAAACTGACTGTACAAAAAAAATTGTCACACTGTGACAACAAATATAAAAACAATCTGTAGGTCTGAAATAAAAAGACTCCACTGTGAAGAGGACAGTGTAGACAAACAGAGATTCCAAGTCCACCAAAAGAAATAATTGCCTTCAGATCTGAGTCCTTGATTGATAAGAAAGGCTGTGGGCTGGGCTTGAAACCATGTTATCAGACTTAAAAGAGCATGCTCTGTCTTCTGTTCTTCCCATGTCCTAAAATATAAAGTCATTTTATGAGGCAGTTCAAGGTTCAGTTTTATCCCACATACAGTATTTGGTGACTCTAGGAAACTAATGTTCCCACCAGCAAAAGCTAATATTCCACGGTGAGGGTAATCAGCACTGTCTTAAATGACCCTTTTGTGGATGGGGTCAGTCTATAGCTTCTATGCTTCGAAGTGATGAACCTGATGACTAGGGAAGCACAAGATGTGTCTTCTGCCTCAGGTACCAGGGATGGCGTGTGCAGTGATCAAGCCAGGTCACTTGTAAAAGGTCTCTGTGCCATCTGCAGCTTTCAGGATCCCTGACTTGACTGAGTCAGATTTCTCTCTGAAGATTTACTGAGCTGCCCACATCATACAGAAAAGTGAGTACGTGCAATGCTAAACATACACAGTTGTGGAATGCACTGTACATTGGTTTTTACATCAATAATTTTACCGATCAATTTATAAACCAAAAGCTTGGTTCCACATAAAAATTTATGATCGACACGTGAAATGGTTTATGACAAACACACCTGTCTCTGGATAAGATGAATTTCGAAAACCCGGGTCCTTTTGCAACTGAATTTCTTTCAAACTGAATATTGATACACCTATAAAATGCATACATAAAATTATCAGGTGATACTCTAACATTATGAAAACAAATACAACCCAACTACAGGCAAATGCTTAAAAAACATACCCTGATCCAACATGAAACCATTATATAACGTTATAGACCTGCTGAAGTATTTTCCTTTTTGTCCCAATGTTTTGAGGAGAAAACCAAGTAAAGTAATCGCTCTGCAGAATCTTTCTTCCCCCAACTCTGGGTTAAACCACACTGCAAGGTGTTTCTCTGGAGAATATACACTATCTATTCCAGGACTTACTGGGCTTGGGAGACCCAGTCAAAATGTATCATGAGGTTCTTATTCTCTGTCTGTCCTTTATCTCTGTCTCCTTAGGATGGTATGAAGGTATCATCAGGCCCTCAAGCTATCTTCCAATTTTTAGTAAAAGACAAGGAATAGGTTGTACAACCATAACTGCCTACCTCAAGCTGAAACTTGATATTAATAGTGGTATGTAAATATCATCTTAAGAAAACTTGTAATTCACCTCTCTCATTTCCAATCTCTGTCAGAGAGGTAGTCTTTCATTTCAAATTATCTAGCAAGTTCTAAGTGAAAAGCCATCAGGATTTTTAATTCCAATTAGTTTTGTCACTGACTGCTACACAAACCTTGATGAATCAATACTGTGTAGTAAATGAGAATGGGAAATTAATGAAAGCTTTTGGCAGCTCAGTTCCCAAATATTCTCCTAATTCCCCCCCACTCCATTCTAAAGTAAAATACTGGGGTAATTTGAAAAAAGAATGTCATTAATAAAACCAAAGAGTTACTTCAGACATGAGGAATTTGCTCATCTAGTGACTCTGACAGTACGCTCAGCTCTGTCAAGGAAAATTATCTTTGTATCTTAAGAAGGAAATGTACTTTAACAAGAAAACAATCTTATGTTTTGGTTGTGCTTCATTAGTCTTTGCTTGAAATTAATAACTCTGAATCAAAGTCAGATTGGGTGTAGGGACAATGCCTGTTTTCAGGTGGCATATCCCAAATTAATTCCAGTAAGATTAATGACCCATGCCTAAGTACTATTGATTTTGTACAGAGTAGTGGCAATGTGCTCAATGTTATGAGAAATAAATTAAAATATAGGAAAGTAAGACATACACTTCCCTTCAAAAAATTCTGATCTAATTATAGGAAAGACTAGAGTTTCAGGCTTAAAAATCAATTATCATACTTTCTAAACCCCTAATCCACCCCAGTTCCCAAATCCGGACAAATAAAAATAAAGGAGGAAAAACATGTTAGGATTTCTCTTACTTTCTGGTAAAGCATGTATTCTTGGTCCCAAACTGCGAAAGTACACATGTTTCATGGCTTCTTCTGCTGAAACCCTTTTCTTAGATTCATACTGTGAAAAAGCAAAGAACTGCTTCATTAACTTTTTCTCTAATTATTGTATGGAGTAGGAGATGGGCAAATGAGCATTTAGAGCTACTTTTAAAAATCTTTATTATTAAATATGACTATTTTTCAAGCATCAATTTGGAGTACTACAGATACACTCTAATTTGAGTTGCTGTTGAGATTATGTAGGAATGATATATCTCAGTTCCACATTTTTAAGATAAAGCTGAATTTTAAATAAAAATTTAGATTCCTTGTGTTTTCTGAAGTGATAAAAAATTAAAAATCTGACCCTTTGGTGTTACCTTTCTTCATGAACACCAAAGGACTGGATGGCAGGCATTCCTAATTACCTATCCAATAACTCCTTTCCCTTTTTTCCTTGATAATACAACTAGATCTGTTCAAGGTGTCCATGTTTCCCTACTTTGACAGATGACTCATAAATCATGACTGTTCTAAAGTCTAGGATAATATGATAATACTGCTCCTCAAGTTCCAGCCTCTTACAATTACTGTTCTGGTCAGTGAGGCTTGGGAAGAAGCCTGGCAGGAGTTTCCGCAAAAGCCTTTGCTTTCAAGATGTAAGAGGATTAATGTGGCCGGTGCTACCCTTATCCCCCCTCTTCTTCCTGCTTTGGAGGGAAATGTGAATGGTATTTGGAGGTGCAGCATCCTCCAAAGACTGTAGGTATAAGGAAAAGAGAACATTAGAGAATAGGAATTGCAGATAACATGGCCAGTACAGCTGACTACCTCAAAACTGTTCTAGGTCACAATAAGAGACACAGACACATTAAGAGAAACTATATATACATATGTGTATATATATTTTTTTACTTAAGCATATGCCTCAAAATTATGCTGGATACTACCATAGGTAAACTTATTTGTCATTAACAATATTTGAGGGAGGTATTACTGACTCCATTCTACAGATGAGGAAACTGAGGCTTAACTACTCATTTAACAATTGCAAAATAAGATATGACTTACCTGAAGAAATTTTGTTATCAACTCAATTCCTTCAGAGTCTAACCTAAAACCAAGAGAAAACAAGTGGCAATTTATTCTCTTTTAGCTGACAGAAACTTTTCAGATAAAACTATTTCCTAAGTGTCCTAATCTGCTAAATTTAAGTGCCCTAAAATAGCCATTCTTATTGCCTTCAAATAGACTCAAATCTATTTTAGCCTTACAAGACTAATCTTGCCATTTGTTTAAGAACAAACCATAAGTTGAACAATGCTAAGCTTCAATTCAAATTTTCAATATGCAAGAACAAATTATTAAAATTACAGAATTTTTTAAAATCACTGTTCTATTTGAAAACAAAGTAATCTCTAGTACAAGGAAAGCTTAAATATGACATCAATTTTTACAGTGTTTCACTTAAGGCAAACGTACAAGAGGATCATTTTCCTACTATATAGGTGAAAGCAAAAAGACAAGTGACCCCAAAATGTATCACTACAGTTTAAGATAAACACAGAGACAAGCCATTCAGTAAATTTTTACAGGGTAGTCTGCTCAGTGTACTGGAAGGTATTAAGTTCAATTTGAATAAGCCACAATAACTTCATAAAACTTCATTAATAAGGGCTACAAAAACAATGATACGGTCAATAAAAATATATAATTAAAACTAATATAATTGGGAGTAGTAGGGTTAGGGATTATTTTAATGAGATAATCTCTTGATCAGAAATAACAGGTTCTATCTTGTACTGCCTTTTATGGCAAAAGTACAATTATGAATAAAGAAATATTTTCCCGAGTGCTCTCATGGGTCCTACAGATGCTGAGACCTAGACATTCTCTAGACTCTTCTATTCCTCTATAGTTTGCCGTTCTAGACATTTCCAGAGCTCCCTGGGCATATAAAGTCATGTAGAGTCTGCTTCAAAGAGCTTCAGCCTTCTACACTGAACATTCAACAGCAAGCAATGTATAGATGACATAAATAGGATTTATGCTACTTGGGAGAGACATTAAAAAAAAGGCCCAGCACATATTATTATTCTTCCTAAGAAAGTCTGGTTAGAATATCAGTTGCTATAGTAACAATAAGACCATCAATTGACACAAATACTTAAAAAATATTTTTGGTGTCAGAACTGATTTTTGCTGTTCCTTCCCTGGCTTGAGGATAAATGGAAGCAAAGCGAGTATGTTATGTTGTAAGCAATGTGAATGGCTTTGGATTAAAACAGATGGCCTTATTTGGTGTCTTGGTGACTTTTTAATTTTTTTTTTTAAAGGAAAGATGAAAAATGCAGTCAAAGGGGTCAGTTATTCCAGGTTACTTATTGAAGATGTACTAAATCCCACAAGTAAAAATATTCTGACTCAAATTTTAATGGGAGTCTTGGACTGATACGGGATAGGTCTGAGAAGAAACTTTAACTGAATAGTTGACCATTTAGCATATTACATTTTGCTAAGGGATCAGAAAGAGTTTATATTCTTCAAATAATAGTTATGTCATCAATACTGGCCAAAATACTGATCAGTCATCTTGTGTTAGAGTCCAGATTTTATTTATATAACACTTTCCTAGATTTTTATATGTAAATACAGAACAACTCTATAGAAAGCAAAACAGAAACTTCATCCTAGTCTCCATGGTATGGAATAAGGCATTAATCAATGTCTTTTTTCTGGGAAAAGGAACTATCTACATAAACTCTAGAATGCTCATACCTATATATATTATATACTCATTTTAGTTACAGCTCAATTCTATTTACATACTTTCGTGACTAATGGCCACTGAATTATAAAATTAATTTGACATATAAAGAAAGAAAACTGACTAAATTAGACCCGAAACTATTTAAGAACTGTATTATATATTTTTTCCTGAATCCTTACTGTGGCTAATGCTTCAAAACATTGAAAAAAAATCATGTGGGATTTCCCCTTTCATTTAAGAAAAAAAAAATACCTGGGTGCATGGTTAACTAGAGGCTGTGGTTTATATTTTGGAAAGTTGTAGTTTTTGAATTCCTCATTTGAAGAAACACCTGGCCACGTTTCCTGAGATGGAGTTCCTAAATTAAGAAAAATAAATTTACATATTTTTAAATGTATATAAAAATGTATAAGTTCTTTATATTCATATATATAAATAGGCAGAATTAAGAAAGTGTCTTAGAGAACAATTTACATTTACTAGATAATTTAACTATTTCAACTGCAATTGAAATGACAGAAATAGTAAACATACAGGCTTTTTTCTTTTTTTGGACTGTGGCATGATGCCATAAAAATGATGATGCCTCGCCTTTTTTCTATCCAGTTGACACCTAAGTTAGAAATATTCCTTAATAACATGCTGAAGGCCAGTTCCCCATAATATTTTCTCTGTTTTTCCATAAAATCCTTATTGCAAAATAAGTTATCTAGAAGGATCTATTTTCATAATAATTATGCCAATTGTAATTCTTTTAACAGCTGTTTATGTTAGTCTCAATATCTTTTTTCTTTCTTTTTTTTTTTTTGAGACAGAGTCTCACTCTATTGCCTGGGCTAGAGTACAGTGGCGTTGTCATAGCTCACTGGAGCCTCCAACTCTGGGACTCAAGTGATCCTCCTGCCTCAGTCTCCCAAGTAGCTGAGACTATAGGCGTGCACCACCATGCCCAGCTAATTTTTGTTTTTTGTAGAGATGGAGTCTTGCTACATTGCTCAGTCTGGTCTCGAACTCCTGGCCTCAAGTAATCCTCCTGCCTTTGCCTCACAAGTGCTAGGATTACAGGTGTGAGCCACTGTGCCTGGCTTCGGTATCAAAATTTTAAATACATATTTTAGAGACAGTCTTATCTAGCTAGACAATTTTTGGTTCAAAATCACTGGGATCAGATTTCTTGTTACCTAGCAGTCGGAAAATTAAGTGCAGTTCATCTTCCACGGTTGATCCTGGAAACAGAGGTCTTCCAGAAGCCATTTCAAAGAAAATGCAACCAACACCCCTTTAAAATATATCATGAAAAAAAAAATGAGCAATCAGTTTACATATTATGAAACACAAGAATCTTTTCCTTAAGATTGCTTTTCTGGAGAATTCTGTACTGGCTTGCTACAATACCTCCTGCAGACATATTTTAGATTCAACTAATTTGTTAACATTTACCCTGTCTCAACTTCCATATTGCTATGTCCATTTTTCTCACTTAAAATGTCCAGCTCTCCTTTGCATAATCACTAAAGAATAACACTAACAATAGCTCAGTAAGTATGTGTTAGAAACTATTTTAAGTGCATGGATTATCATCTCACTGAATCTCTATATTAGTGATGGTGTGTATACCACGGACTGAAAGGAGCAAGATGGAAGAAAACCAAATGAGAAGATGGTTATGGTAATCTAGGAGATGACAATGGCCTGAGCTAAGGTAGTGGGCAGCGGGGATAGAAAGAAGCTGCGGGGATAGAAAAGTTCAAGATTTTGTGATGCAGAAAGCAGAGATAGAACACTTAGGTACGGGTGTGTGTGTGTGTAAGAAGGAGGAAGATAAATGGAGGGAGGTTCAGTGAATAAATACTGTCATCTATGTCTTATGCTTATGATTTCACATAAGTGTATTCACACAAGTGTAAGACATAGTCCTTCCATTAAAGGACTCACAATCTAGCAACGGTATATAAAATTTAATTTTACATACTACAATGTTATATAGAAAGTAAAATAATACAGTTGCTATGGATAACAATATGGTGGTTTCTCAAAAAATTAAAAATTACTATATGATCCAGCAATTTTGCTACTAGGTATCTATTCAAACGAACTGAAAGCAGGGTCTTGAAGAGATATTTCTATACCCATGTTCATAGCAGTATTTACAACTGCTAAAAGGTGGAAGCAATGGAAGTGTCCATCAATGTATGAAAGGGTAAATAAAATATGACATATATATTCAATGGAGTATTTAGCCTTAAAAAGGAAGAAGATTTTGAAACATGCTACAACATGGATTGACCCTGAAGACATTATGCTAAGTGAAATAAGCCAGTCATGAAACGACAAATACTGTACGATTCCACTCATACGAGGCACTTAATAGTAGTCAATTCATAGAGACAGAAAATAGAATAGTGGTTGCCAGGCATAGGAGGTTGGGGGGAGAATAGGAAGAGTTTAATGGGTACAGAGTTTCAATTTTGCAAGATGAAAAAAGTTCTAGAGATGGATGGTGGTGATGGTTGCATAACAATGTGAATGTACAATTGGTTAAAATGGTAAATTTTATGTTATGTATATTTGCCACAATTAAAAAAAATGAAAAAAACGAGAAAAAAGTTATATGAAACAAGAGATAATATAATTGTTCAAGACAGCAACAGAAGTAGGTATATGACATCACTACATTAAGAGTATAGACAATATGTGCAACCACAGTTCAGAGGAAGGAACTGCCACCAGAGGCTAGGGTGTATTCAGGCAAGAATTTACGAAAAGCTGTGTTTTGCAGGTTATTAGGCACAGACCGGGGGTTAGAGGAAGTGAGTAGGCATTCCAGGTGCGTGGACCAGTTTGGATACCCATAACAAAGGTGGGAATTTTTGAGGTATAGTGAGTAGGCCATTTGGCTAAAAGGAAACATTTGTGTTGAGAAATAGTGTGAAATAAGGTGGAAAAGTAGTTTAGAGACAACTTACAGAAATCCTTAAGTACAGATTGAGGAATTAATGGTACTGTATCCTATAGGTAATGAATGGGGTGGCAACAAATGTATTTTGAGTATAAGAGTGTCAAAATCAAAGTGGTGTGAGAGAAAGAGGACTACGGTATTTAAATTATTAATTTTACTTCAACTTAAAACAGGCAGATTTTGGTGAATATTAAATGATCAAAATAACAACTTTGTTTTAAATTACTATGTATTTGACACTCTTTTGAGTGCTTATCTGTATTAGTTCATTTAGTCTTAACGTTATCTACAGAACTTTAAAGTAGTTATTACTATTCCCATTTCCTTTAATGAAGAAACGGAGGCATTGGTAATTTGAATAAGGTTATTATACAGTTATAAATGGTAGAATTGATATTTAAATTTAGGTAATCTTGCTTCCATAACAGAATGCTTATTAATCACTGCTTATATTTATGGCTGTTTAAAATAATACCTCCTTAAAAGTCAAATACGTATCAATATGCCCTGTGTTAACAGCTATATTCTTTCAAAATTATAAGTGGCAGTAACATCTGTATATATTTACCACATGTCAATCTGTGTTGAGTACTCTGAGGAACCAAGAAGCACATCAGGTGGCCGATACCAGAGTGTGACAACTTCATTTGAGTAGGTCTTAGTGGGAACTGACTTGGCTCTGGCTAGTCCTTCATAGTGAAAAGAAAGCAAAGAATTAGAAAATAGCTATAATGGATTTCTCAGCCCCTATCCTCACCATGACTCCATTCAAAGGGATGCTGAGATGGCTACTCTGTAGCCTCTTGAAGTTTTAAACAAAATTATTTTTCTGAAATTTGTTGAGGGCATGTGGTCTTGGGTTAGCAAATCCTTATACAGTTAAACTAAATAATAACAATTCCACAACCAGAGACTACGCTTACTTTTATATGTGAATGCACCTAATACAGTGTCCGGTTAATCTAAACTTAAGATATTTTTCTTTTGTCCATGAATCAAAATGCCAAAATTATTTTCTAGCTGAAATTAAATTAATCCAAACTAGGCCAATGACACCAAGATACACAATTTTATTTTTTACACCTTAAGCTTTTGTCACCTTTTAACCTGTTTTCTTTTTTTTTTTTTTTTATACTTTCTTTTATTTATTTATTTATTTATTTATTTTGAAAGAAAATTGGATTGGCTGTATTAATTTTGTACAAAACAAATTTCAAAGCAAGGAAAATTATTAGTGATAAAGAGATGCATTACATAGTAATAAAGGATTCCATTCTACAGCATGTACTTCTTAATATATATGTACCTAAAAACTGAGCATCAAAA
>CAUYRT010047335.1:0-21855 GCA_963574885.1 Lepilemur ruficaudatus
GATTAGTTCTTCAAGGCTGGGCGCAGTAGCTCACGCCTGTAATCCTAGCACTGGGAGGGCGAGGCGGGTGGATCACTCAAGGTCAGGAGTTCAAAACCAGCCTGAGCAAGAGCGAGACCCCGTCTCTACTAAAAATAGAAAGAAATTAATTGGCCAACTAAAACTATATAGAAAAAATTAGCCAGGTATGGTGGTGCATGCCTGCAGTCCCAGCTACTCGGAAGGCTGAGGCAGAAGGATCACTTGAGGCCAGGAGTGTGAGGTTGCTGTGAGCTAGGCTGATGCCACGGCACTCTAGGCCGGGCAACACCGTGAGACTCTGTCTCAAAAAAAAAAAAAAATGATTAGTTCTTCATACAAAGGGACTGCTTTAAGAAGATTCCAGTTAATAATGGGTATAATTTCTTGATTTCTTATGACAAAGTGGGAAACCAAGTACTTTATTTGCATTCTGAGTTTTATTTTTTCTTATTAATACTTTCTGAAATCTCATTTCTTTATTCCTTTCCTAAGTCTTTAGTCAAGAACTTTATTCTTTTTGTTTAGTCTCTTTCATTTCTCTTTCTAATATAGGCATTTAGAACTACATGTCATTCTGTAAGGACTCCATTGGGAATATCTATTTTTGATATGTTGTATTTAGAGTTTTATTTATTAAAGATGTTATTTCTGATTTTAAAAGAACAATTCAGAAATTATTAAAAGTATACTTTTCATTCGACTTGGATGAGCACCTTTTAACTTTTCTGGTTTTTTAAACGATCAGACTCCTGGCTTCAAATGATCCTCCCAAAGTGCTGTAATTACAGGCATGAGCCACTGCACCCCGCCTAACAAGTTTTCAGTAACAAATGGTTGGTTGTATACATATTGATTCCCACAAGACTGACAAACTTTATCTCAGGTGTCTCACTAATGGTATCAATAATAGTGAGTTGGATTTAATTCTGTTATTGTGGAGAGTTTCTGCAATTTTTATTTCCTATTAGTGGTATAATTCTTTTTTTATTAAACTTGTATTGTGGTTTTTCTTAAGCATTCAAACTAGACATCTTAGGGATTTTGGCTATAAGGAAGAGATCCTAGTAAAACTAACCCCATGTCTTCATCTTGTTTGCAAGAATATGCAGCTGTGCTGTTTTCTGTAGATCAGCTTTGCCCACTTTCTTATGTCTTCTCTTTCAACTTTAGTTTACAGTGAAAGCAATTCTTCCCTTGCTCTGTGTGACTTTTGTCAGTTCTCAGAGTCTGCCATTATCCAGCTCACTCAGTGTACCGATGTCTAATGCCTGAGAGAGACGATAGGTAGGTGCAGCTGGGTCAGGTGCCATGTGTAGTATAGTCAGCTGTGTTTCCAGGAGGGCTGGTGATGAAAGTAGATACTTGTGAGATAAGACTGCTGCTTCCAGGACTGCCAGGGAGACATGTTCTCTAAGAAAGGAGCAGGCAGGGAAGTAACCAGGACTGACTTGCCTGTCTTTGTGTTAGATCATTCTGTTGATGTTTTTCTTTTTCTCTTTTGGAGATTTTAGCCTGGAGGGAGGGGTTCAGTACTGTCATTTAAGTAGCAGTTGATTTTTTTTTTTTTTTTTTTTTACTTAAATGAAGGATTCCACTTATAAATCTATTATGTTATTCCAGTGTCCTAGATTTATGGTTTTTTTTAGAAGTTGGAACAAAAGACAACTGAAAAAGAGCCTTGTGAAATTTCCACCAGAAATCCTCATTTAGGAGATTGGTCACATTTTACCAATATTCTAACTAGGTTTAACTCTATCTAATAGCATCAAGTTCAAGTATCACCATCTTGTTTACTATAATAACATAGGAGATTTGAATGTTTTAATGGAATTCAGGGACACTGCCTATAAAAGCAATTGCTTTGCCAAAATAATGATATCCTGTGTCTATGGCTTTTTATTGTGTCAAGTATCCCATTCGAAAACAGTATATTCATTTAGTTTGCTTGAACCCATGTGGGCACCCAGTGATGATCGTATGCTTTTCCAGTTGCTTTCAGATTTCTCTGAAGAGTAACATTTCCTTTACTGCTCTACAGTTTCCTGCATCCAATTTTTCTTTGGGAAAATCATGACAGCATTTCCAATCTCCAGTATTTTAGTGTCTCAGTTGGATTCCTGAAAGGCCTTAACAAAGAATATGACGGGGCCCTACCCTGTCACATAGTAAGCATCTGATACATTTGCCATTCTTTCCTGATATGCATATTATCTGGGCCTGAAGACTTTAGCTAATTTAAAGCAAGTAGCAAGCAAGGAAAACATGACTAGTTGAGCACCTATGTGCCAGGTTACAGAATGAAGCATTTTCTCATATATTGTCTCATTTACTATTTCTTTACCCATGTTAGGCTTCAACTTTCTCTATATGATATTTTCTAATCTTACCAAATTTGGGGATTGTTCTACTCAGTGGGAAATGTAGAAACATAGGAACCAAGTAGTTCTGCCTACTCGCCGTCCTCTGTTGATATTTTATCATCGTCCCCCCTCGAGCAGCAGCCCTGTCTTAGGTATCCCATGTAGCCACTTGTTCTGAGAGTTCACCTTCCTAACACCATTCTTAAAGATTCAACTCATTCTTTCCCGGGTCTTGTATCTGTTTTTTCTTCTGTATGTCTCTGATCACTCCCTCTAAAGCTATGGTAGTTTTTACAGATATCTTCACCTTTTCTTTTCATAGGATAATTTGTTACTGAACTGTCAGAAATTTTATTTTAATATCTCCATTGTCTGTTGAACAGTCTTATCTTTCAGACTCTTTGGCCATGAAATTTCACCTTTTTTCCCCACAGAAATTTTTAAAATATATGCACTAGACTTTAAGTAAACATATTTAACAGTATCTAGTGTTCCTTTTTTCTTCCATTGTGAACTTTAAGACAGTAAGGTCATTTTCTTCCATAATTCCCATAGGTCATTTCACATTAACCTCATTTGAGAGTATTAGTTCTTTGTTCTAAGAGATCTTTGGTTATATTTGATCCCACTTTTTTTTTTTTTTTAACAACTAAGCAAGATCATGATAAAGTTTTCAGTGGAGGCCAGGTGCTGTGGCTCACGCCTGTAATCCTAGCACTCTGGGAGGCCGAGGCGGGCGGATTGCTCAAGGTCAGGAGTTCGACACCAGCCTGAGCAAGAGCGAGACCCCGTCTCTACTAAAAATAGAAAGAAATTAATTGGCCAACTAAAACTATATAGAAAAAATTAGCCAGGTATGGTGGCACATGCCTATAGTCCCAACTACTCGGGAGGCTGAGGCAGAAGGATTGCTTGAGCCCAGGAGTTTGAGGTTGCTGTGAGCTAGGCTGATGCCACGGCACTCACTCTAGCCTGGGCAAGGGAGTGAGACTCTGTCTCAAAAAAAAAAAAAAAAGTTTTCAGTGGAAGGAGTATTGTCTATAGGTGGCTGAGAACCAAAATTCCATTTGGGGGCAGGCAAGACTCTCCAAGACAGAGTCATCCAGGGGGATCCTAATGGGGGGTGGTAATGGCTGCTCAGTCGGTCCTGATTGCTGCTCATTTCTCGTCCGCAGTGTGGGCCAAGCTGAAACTGCAGAAGGCTTCAGAGCGATGGCAGCCTGACACTGAGGTGGGTGCTAATATGGACAATGTTGGAAATGATGTCAAGTGACAGCTCTGTCATCATGTAGAAGGAGGTGAAAGATGGTCCCTGCTTTACTGCAATAGCAAGTATAATGTGACAATATCTATAAACTGACTCTTGATATGTAAGCCTAATTTATTTGTGATGTTTGTCACACTTTATAATTTTTTTAAAAATAAGGAATGCTTCATAAATTTGTCATCCTTGTGCAGGGGCCATGCTAATCTTTTCTGTATCCAATTTTAGTATATGTGCTGCTGAAGTGAGCGCTGTCAGGTTTTAATCTGTGTCTCAAGGCAGGTTGTATTCTCCCATTGAAATGTGACAGGCAGGAGTACCCAATTTCTTGTCCTGCCATGAGGATTCATAAACTAAAAGGTTGAGAATCCTTATCATATATCAGATCCCCTTTGAGGAAAGCATCTAAGAAGAGATGATCCTCACATCTCTTCTTAGATGTGGGGTACGGAGGGGTGGGGAGGTATCCTTGTTGGTTCTGAGATAGTCATCTCAAGCAGCAGGTTTCAGAGACGAGGAATGACGTGTATGTTAAGTATGGTAGCAACTCACATGTCCCACAGTGACTGGCAATAGACTCCCTTTCTTTTAGGTCAGTGGTCTTTATATAAATAGATAGATTTTTTTTTTTTTTAAGCAGCAAAACCCTTTTACCAGCTGTAATACAGAACTCTGAAATATAAAATACAATAAAGAAAACTACTCTGGAAGTAGTTTTCAACCTTCCTTTTAACTCCTGCAGAAACCTAGAGTTCTTCGAAACCATTTGAAAACTGCTGTCTTAGGCTTTCTCAACCAGGGTTCCTCATCTTAAACACAGAAAGTAATTTCAGCTATTTCCTCAGATACCCTAAGGATAGGTCATGAATGGTACCATTCTAGATGTCTAGGACAGAAGTAAATTCATCACACACAGTGCCTGCTTTAGGGGCAGCAGGGCTTAATTCTCTTGTGGAACCTCAGTGGAGAAGGCTGTCTTAGATGAATGCCAATCTCCGAGTACCAAGGTGTGCCATGGAGTCAGGCCAGGGTGAGCTCAGGTACCCAGAGATTGATTCCAAACATTTCTCCTAAGGGGTGTAGCTAACAAAGTATACCCCTTCCTTTTTAGGAAGAATACGAAGACTCCAGTGGGAATGTTGTGAATAAGAAGACGTATGAGGATCTGAAAAGACAAGGACTGCTCTAGTGTTCAGGGATGTAGCTCAGCTTTTGAGCTTGCCTAGGCTCCCCTGAGATCTGCATTTTCTATTTCCTCCAACCAAATGCTCAAAGACCCTTTACTATGTAGTCTTATGGTCTAGCATGCATCTTGTAGAAACAAGGCATGCTGACAGATTGAAGGGTTGAGATGTGTTTTATCTGTGTTTTATATTAAAAAAGATTCTGCCAGAAAATAAAACCATCCCTTGTTTTTCGTTTTTTTTTTTTTTGAGACAGAGTCTCACTCTGTTGCCCGGGCTGGAGTGAGTGCCGTGGCGTCAGCCTAGCTCACAGCAACCTCACACTCCTGGGCTCAAGCAATCCTTCTGCCTCAGCCTCCCGAGTAGCTGGGACTACAGGCATGCGCCACCATGCCCAGCTCATTTTTTCTATACATATCTTAGTTGGCCAATTAATTTCTTTCTATTTATAGTAGAGACGGGGTCTCGCTCTTCCTCAGGCTGGTGTCGAACTCCTGACCTTGAGCGATTCTCCCGCCTCGGCCTCCCAGAGTGCTAGGATTACAGGCGTGAGCCACCTCGCCCGGCCCCATCCCTTGTTTTGACTGTGTATTGTTCTGAAGGCCCTGGGTTATGGACTAGCTCAATCCTTCAGGTCTTAATGCCTCCCTGCCTTTTTCTCAACAACTTTGGTAGCAGCTGAGATTTAATGAACAGCTGTTATACTGCAAGTTAGGCATGGTAAATCTGACCTGACCTCTTTCCCTGTCCCCACATCCCAAAATAAGCATCACCCCAGGATGAGCCCGGCCCTTAGTTGAGTCAGCCATTGATGCACATACTAGGGAAAGATGGAGAAGGTGGGCTAGAGCTGCTCCTAAGGGCTAAGTGCGGCACCAAGGTTTGCCTTTTCTGTTTGCATAAAGGAGTTGGGCTGTTTGGGAATGGGCCTGCAGCCCAGCACACAGTGGCACTAGGACCAGCAAGGACTCCACCCACTTGCTAGTTCAGAATGAGTCTGTGCTGAGCCTGTCTGCCTGTTTCTTCTACAAGATCCCTGTTTGACTAGAAGTGACTAATATCCATGTGTTCTCCAGCCCCCAATAGCCAAGACCTTGGGTAGAGTTGAGCAGCTGCCCAAGCATCTGAATCTGGTGTTCCAAAGGGGGAGAACTAAGGAAGCCAAGGAGGCACTAATTTGCCCATAAGCACAATCATCCAAAGGCCAGGGCCTGCCCCAAGACAGGATTCCCCAGAGGCGCCTTTGCCCCCTCAGCACTCAGACCTCCTTTCAGTCTGCTTGTTTTTAATATATATACTTTTTTAAAAATCCCAACTCTCAAACAGGCCATCTGCCTCACACTTACCCATTGCCCTGGTCATTTCCATGGCAGTAAGGTTTCACCAGCCCCACCCCTATGGCACTACACTCTGGGTTGGTATTTTCCTTCCTGGGTCAACCCTGGGCTACTCCACACATGTTCGTTTGTCCTTTGGCTCCTTCAGTTGCTTAAAACCCCAGGGGGACAATCCCTCCAGGGCCTGAGCTTCTGAAGCAGAGTGAGTGGATAATTAAACCTAATTGAGCCAACAAGAAACACTGATGACTAAAAACTGGCTCAGGGTTCAAGGAGACATTGCCATCTGGAAAGAGAGTTAAAGCCTTGGAAATGGGAAATGTGGGGAGGGAACGTCCCTCCAGCCTTCCCGTTGGAATAGCAGCCACGTTGGGGCTACCAAGGAATGCATCTGCTGCTTTCTAGCTGTCACATTCCTCAGAGGCCCCCTTTGAGGAATGAGCGCTTGGCACTCCAGGGTTAAGTGGGCTGTCCCTCTATAGTGTGGAGGGGAGGTGGGTGGCCTGAGGGGTCCTGCTATCACCCTTGCCCAGATAACTGCAGTCATCCTGTGTACTATGTGCCACAACAGCCTTGGAGGGAGCCTAGGGCTTACCTGTCACAGCAAAGCTTTGTTCATTTGTTATGTTCGTTCATTCAGACTCTTTTAGTGCCTTCTACGTGCCAGGCACAGCTAGATTGGCAAACCTTGAGAATTAATTGGCAGTGAGATGGTGGGAGCAGAAGCCAGAGGTAAGGAGGCCCAGCAGCCCCTTCTTGGGCAGGCCCAACGAGCCGTGTGGCCAACTCCATCCCCCTCCAAGGGGCCCAGGCAAACTCACATCAGAAGGGGTTCTGGACTTAATGGGGCCTGCTCTACGAAGAACAGGTTTTCAGCTCAGCCTCTTGACCAGGCTGGGGAAGAAGTACAAGGTTCCTTTCTCTTGGTTTAGATCAGTAGTTCTTAATCTTTTTAGGATCATGGATTCCTTTGGAAATATAAAGATAATTGTGGACTTTCTCCCTAGAAAAATGTACATGCACATACTGTTTTTTTCTTTTTAGAGACAGGGTGTCACTCTGTCACCCAGGCTAGAGTGCAGTGGTGTCATCATAGCTCACTGCAGCCTTGAACTTCTGGGCTCAAGTGATCTTTCTGCCTCAGCCTCCTGAGCAGCTGGGACTACAGGCACGTGCCACCATACCTGGCTTTTTTTTTTTTTTTTTTGTAGAGATATTGGTCTCTGTGTTGTTCAGGCTGGTCTCAAACTCCTGCCTCAAGCAATCCTACTGCCTCAGCCCACAAAAGTGCTGAGATTAAAGGTGTTGAGTCACTGTATCCAGCCTGCATACATTTTTGCACACAGTTTCAAGGGTTCATGAATTTCCAGAAGTCCATCCTTGGTTCCTGAGTCTTACAAGAATCTCTCTTTCAGACATGGAGTCTGAACCTTTGCCAGGGCAATTCCTGCTGAGAATAGTTAATGCGGCTAGCTCTTCAAGGAGGAAAACTGCAGGAAGCATTTGGGGAGTTGTTCCCAGGTCGACCCCTAGACCAGTGCTGCTGAACACAGAGGCTGAGGAGCCCTCCCAGGAGCAGGACTCTCCTCACTCCTCACCTCTCAGGGGAGAGCGAATGAATCTGTGTGGCCTCAAACAGTTATCCCTTTTCTCTCCCCTTTCTGTTACCCTTCCTGGGGTCAGCTTGTGCTGGTAGGTATGCAAAGGGAACACCCTAAAGGTAACCAGTGTACTGGGGAACAGTTCTGAGATTTTCCTCCTCCCTCTGTATTTTTTTTTTAAATCCTTGGGACGATAGCTACCTCTCCCCTCATCCTTTAGGTCATACTGTCAGCCTCACCTCAATGGTCTCCAGGTGGGAGCCTGTGACCCTTTCCACCATCAGCCAGAAGAGTCCTCCCATTTCAGGTGGGCTCTGGGAGGACACTGGTCTCCCCTCCTGTTCTCTTCTGAGAGTCCTCTCCACCTGCCATGTTTCTGATCCAGACAAATAAGGTACCTCCCAGTAGGATGTTGGGATGGGGGTCTTCTGATCTGCCCAAGCTGCTAGCTGACTTTATGTTTTCCCTCCAGCTACTGTCTGGACATCAGCTGTGCTTCCTTCTTTTGCCTGTGATCCCTGTGTATGCCCAGTGGCAGCAACGTCAGAGGGAATTCCCAGGGCTGACAAATGACTGGAGGGGAGGACAGGCAGCTGCCAGCCTCCAGGGGCTGCACCTGCAGCTTCGCTGACTTGTGCATACACACTCGCTGCCCCTGCACCTTCAGGTGAGCTGGTACATCTACAGCTAGGATGGGGTGGGCACAGGGAATAATGGCAATATTCTCGCTAGCCTTGGAGGGGTGCACAGACTAAAGTGTATGGGCAAGAAGCTTGAGTTAATACAGCCTAGCGGGTATCCATCAAGGCTTCCCGCAGCCTTCTGATTCTGCCCAATGTCTGTCGACCCACCCTGTCCTATTGCTGAGCCTGTCCCTCCAGCTTCATCTGCCCAAACCAGGTAGGAGGAAAGGGGCTTTGTGTAGATGGCCTGAACTCTTCTTTTCACAAGGTTACAGGGACCTGGATAGAACCTTTCAGCCCTTGACCTATTAGCCTTTAGAGACCAAGGTCCCCTTGTAGAGGTGCCGTCTGGGAAAAAACTGTTTCTTGAGCATAGTATTGGAGGGGAGGGAACAACAGAGAGGCTGACCCCAGTCCAGAGGGGGTCCTCACTGCAGGCTCTCCTCTGTATCATAGCACCTTGGCAGCACAGACCTGAGTGCTGATGCAGGATTATAGCCATGAGGGCCAGGCCATAGATGCCCCACTAGCTCTGGGAACCATGGGGGTGGGAAGATGGGAATAACACCCCCACTCTCTCATCTTTAGCAGTTTTCTACCTTGAATGGAAAAACCTAATCCCAGCTTAGTAGACCTTTCCAGGGCTGATCCCTCAGTGCTGGGGGAGGCAGAGCCTGGGATCCAGAGTCAGAGCTACCTCCTGCCCTTAGCACAGCATTCACTTAGGGACAGGGTGGGGTCTGAATCCTGAAGAACGTTTGGACAAGATGAGCCCTAACTTCTGATCCTCTCTTTGGGCCAGGGTTTCCCTGTCTGGGGATCTGAGGAAGCCCATCACCCCCCCAACTCCTCACCCCCAGGCACCTTCTGACATCAAAGGCAAATGAGGCCACACCAGAGGCATATCTATTCCTGTCACTGCACCTGTTCCAGCTCTGCCTCCCTGCAAGCCCCCTGGGCCTAGGATGCTGCTGTTGCCATGCCAACAACATCATTCATTCTCAAAGAGGCTGTTACTAGAACACACCCTTTGTGCCTGCCTTGATGTCACTCTAAAAGTATGACTTGCAGGAAGCAAAAGCTGAGCCCTTGGGATCCCTTATTCCCTCTTCTTTGACCTCTTCTGCTCCCCAGCCTCAGTTTATTCATAGTGTGATAATGGCAGTCGTGTTTGCAGCCCTCACCTGGGCTGCCTAGGACAGGTCCTTCACCCTCACCAGCTCCTGTAGCGCCTCAACTGCAGATGTCTGTGGCCAGGGGTGGCCACAGGGCTGCTTTGCTCAAAGGTAGCTGTCTTCAGCTCAGGGACCCTGACCATTCCTGGACCCTGTGATCAATCCTAACCCATGACTATTGCTATACCCTAGGACTGCCCCTACTTTTCTCTGACCTCGTGACCTTAACACTGCATGACCTTTTCTTGATTTGCAACATTTGAGCTGGTTACTCCCTGCAGTGGCTCCCTCTCCTTTTCCTCCTGCCAGTCCCCCTGCTGGTCTTACTGGAAGCCCAGAAACTGCCAGGAAGTCAGCTGACCCCTGCTTCTCTCCAGGTAAGCAGAGCTGAAGGAGGAGAGAGCCTTCCTAATGCCTCCAGCTCATGTGCAGGGGACCAAGGCATTCAACCCAACTACAGATATGCCACAGCTTCCACTGCTGTGGAGAGGTGTGCTACCAGGAGGCAAAGTTCTCCCACCAGACAGCAGATTGCGGCCCGGGGAGCACCGCTGCGAGGTGCAGGGCTGGGGCTACGAAGGGGGAAGGGGAGTGGATGGTCCACTGGAGAGGGTTGAGACTCGGGAACAGCGAGGAAGAGATACTGCTGGGCAGAGTGGGGATGCAGTCCAGAACTGGCTGTGCCCCATCCTCCTGACGTGCCTGACTCCACCCAGCTGATTCCAGTCAACACTTCCTACTACGTGGCTCAGTGCAGGCTCAGTTGTTGGGGTGAAATGAAACCAGTCCCAGCCCCTGTCTGCCATCCAACAACTCTGCCCCCAGCCCAGGCCCCTACAGGCTGCAGTGGAAGGCCACTCTGCCTGGTGCTCAGTAAGTGGCCCTGGAAGCTGAGCCCTGTCCCTCCAACCTGCTGCTCCAAGACCCAGCTCCTTGCACCCAGCCCCCACTCCCATTCCCACTGACCCATTCCCGCTGACCCATAAGCTTAGAGCCCTCCTGCCCACTAACCCCCAACTCTGAGCCCACATTTTGATAGGCCCTCAAATCTCAGCTTGGTTTTCACCAACCCCCAAGCCGATATGAACACACCCCAACCTCTAAACTTCATCTGACTGACCTACCTTTGAGGTCTTCTGTCTTCACTCCCCAGGTCTGAGCTGTTTACCTTTGGTGCCCCACCCCCTCCTAGATTCCACTCCCCCAACGTCCCCGTCCCCATCTTTCCCCAGCCCAGCCGATCCAGCACTCTCCTCCCCACCAAGCTCCAAGGAGACCTGGAGCTAGCACCTGTGCTTGTCCCACGTGGGGCAAGGGGAGGCATCAGGTTTTGAGCTGCCCACACACAAGATGCCCTCCCTTGGGGCAGGGTGGGGGTCGGGGCTCTGCAGAGGTTTCACAGCACTTTCCCAGGCAGGTCTGCTCTGTTCCTAGGCTTAGGCCACCTGATGGTCCCAGAGGACAAGCTTCTTCCCACACCACCCCTGGTGACCACCACCTTGCCAACAAGAGTTAAATGTCTTATTCACACCTGCCTGCTCTGGGAAGTGGAGGCTGGAATGCACAGCGTGTGGCGCCTGGGGCCAGTGGATGGGCACAGTGGGGCTCCAGCCTCGCCTCTGTCTAGCACTCTCCCCCTGGTCAGTCTGCACAGAGCTCCCATTCCTCAAACCTCCTCCTGCTTTCTCTTCCAAGAGAAAATCTGTCACCTTCTGCCAAGGTGGCAACTGCTTCAAAGGGCAGAAAGATGTGGCCATGTGCTGTGAAGGACTGGACTTCTGTAAGGTGAGCCAGCTCCAAGGATTGGGGTGCTACAGGCCTTTCTCCTCCTGCCTGGAGTGGGTAGCTAGGAGCCAGGTGGCTGGAGTCTAACAAGCTTGACCCTCTCAGCTCTGCAAAAACCCAGAGCAGCAGCTGAAATTTTCCAAGCTTCCATGATGTTCCTCCTTGTTTCAGACCACTCTGCATGTTCACTGGGAACTGACTGACCTTGTGGAGAAGGAGATTTGGGTCCATGGAGGTTCAGCTCAGCCCATGACCCACTTAACACTTTCCGCCTCTGTGAGTGGGGAAGAGGGGTAGAGGGGAGTTGAATGGTCCCATCTCTTGCAGCTGAAACGGTCCAGCTCAGGCTACACTGAGGGCTGCAGGCAGGCCTGTGAGGCAGGGACCCCCAGGTATCGTGGGGCTGTGGCTCAGCCCTGCTACCAGGAGCACTGTCAAGCCTCGAATTCAGGCAGCTGCCTCCAGCTGGATGGGAGCCTTCACTTCAACCAGGCAGCCCCAGCGGCCAGCAGGAGCCTCCTGCACTGGGCCCTGGCTGCGGCCGTGCTGCTGCTCCTCCACTCTGCCCTGCTCCTGTTCCTGCTGCCTTAGCTGGGCCCAGCAGAATCAGGGAGCAGTGGCCAAGAGACCCTGTAGGCCCTGCCAGCCCCTAGGCCCAAACCCAGCTCTGACTCCTGTAGTCGTACCTTTAATAAAAGTCCACAGCATTGGGCTTGAGGAGTCTCACTTCTCCCCTCCTAGGGCCTAGGACTGGATATGGACTCTCCCAGGGGGCAGGGCCTTTAGCCCCAATCCCAGGGAGAGGCTAGGTTTGTCTGGAAAAGTAGAAAACTTCTTGCTTGATCCCCATCCCAGGGGGAGGACCCCAAAATCCTGCAGGGACAGGGACAGTTTCTTCATCTGTAAAAAGTACCCAGTCCCATCCACTTTTCTCAGACCCTCCTCCCCCTAGCCTTTGACACTATGAGCAGGACTGGAGTTGGGGTCCCCTGCAGTGACCTCTACCCCCTCCATCTCTAAGGCTCTGAATCTCATCCTCCACACGACTTTGGAACCGAATTCAAACAAACTTGAGCTCCCTTAGTGCTGTGGATGTTTCCAGGAGAAGAAGATTGGGAAGAAGGCGATGTCTGTTTCTGGGAAGGGTTTACATATGCAAAGTGGAACTGGTCATTAGGATGGTCACTGGCCATTAGGTCAGTTACCTGGCTTAGGGAAAGAGGAGGGAAGACTGGTCAGAGGTCACAGCAGTCACCCCTTCCCCAGCACTGGCCCGTTCCTTCAGTTGGGGTCAAAGGTTGAGAGAAGGTGTTTTCATTAAAATAAGTAATTCATTAACTCAATAAATGTTTTCTGTGTGCCAGAAACTGCTGGAGCCATGAGGAAAAGGCACAGCCCTGTCCTCAGGGAGCTCACAGCTGGGAGAGAACCTACAGGCTCGGCTGGGAGAGAACCTTCCTAGAATCCCTTATCTGAGCTGGCCCTTCTGTCCACCTGGAGCAACCTCCTCATCTTAGATGGGGAAATTGAGGCCCAAAGGGAGAAGGGTCATGGTCAAGGTCTTGGTCAAGGGTCAAGGGTCTTGGTCGTGGCCAGGTGAATCAGGGAAGGGGCTGGAGAACCACAAAGTCCACTCTCAGGCTGTCTTAAGAGCTGAGGGGCCCCTCTCACATCCTCTGTCCTCCCCAGGGAATGGTGGCCTTAGCCTGGTGACAGTCATCGCAGTGCCACACATGAAAGTGTGTCCACATCCAGGACCCTCACACAGCCCCGTGTGGCAGGCAGGGCTGGGTGGGCTGAGGAAGGATGCAAGGCAGGAGCTGGAGTCAGACTTCCAGCCAAGCCCCAGTCTTGCCACTTGCTAGCTGCAGGACCTTTGTCAAATTGCTTACCCTCTCTGAGCCTTTGTTTCTCCTCCTGGAAAATGGGGGTAATTGTTCTTCATAGTCTTGTTCTCCCACCATTAAGCTAGGATAGGGTAGTTATTTGGGAGGGAGGAGTTTCAGTACAGGTCAGAGAGCTCTCCCTCCTAGAGTGAGAATAGCTGAGAACAGAATTAAGGAGAAAATAAAAATGCAATATTTTCTTCTCTTAAGGTAAACGTGACCATCTTCCTTCTGGGCCCTGGACAGACAGCTCTGGCCCCTTGACTTAGAGGACCAGGGAAGAGGATTAGGGCACTCATTAGAAAACCTTTCTAGAATAGGGAGCCCAGCATACCCCAGGACCTAAGGGGTTAAAGGGGGCGAGAGGACTCCCCCATGATTGGCTCAGGCATGCTGGGACTTGCAGGCTGGCTGACCATCTTGGCGCAGGGGCTGCTGGGAAGCGTAGTCACTGACCTGCCCCGGCCACAGTGTCCCGCGCGCCCAGTGAGCAGTGACAGCTCAGGAGGTAGGCGGCATTGGCCAGGGGCTGGGGACGGGTGCACAGCAGGAAAGCCAGGGCTGGGCAGGAGGAAGTGGGCAAGCCAAGGGCTGGGATCCCTGTCCTGCCTCCATCAGACCGACACCCCCCCACCCCCCTCCCTGCGGCTGATGCAACGGGCCTACTAGGCAGAGTGCGGGGCAAGGAGCAACGGGATGCTTTTCCTGTCTCCCAGGAAAGTGGAACAGGCCGGAGTTCCTTCTCCGGGGTGGGACTGGCCCTTCCTGAGAGTAAGGGGATGTTCCCCTATCTCCACACAGACACATCACTGACACCTCCCAGAGAGGTGCCCACAGGACAAGTACTGCTCCCCTCCCCGCCAAAGGGCTCTGCCCTGTCCCAGGAGCAGTGGGACCGGGTCCCCTTCTCCAGTCATGGAACCAGATACCACACTTCCAACAAGTAGACTGGACCCCACTCAAGAACAAGTGGATGCCCTCCCATGCAAAGGGCAGTCAGACAGAGTGTACATCCCACCAGGGGCAAAGGGCCTGGGCGCCTGTCCCTGGAAACTCCAAAAGGCCTGTTCTAGGGAGGAGAAAGAAGAGGAGGACCAGGCCTCCCCTCTACCTTCCACCTCCACAAAGGCCCCTCCTTCCTGCCCCCCAGCACTCTGAGGCAGCTCCATCACCTCATGGGTAACTTGTTGACCACAGGGGGCTCCCATCTGCCCTCCCCCAGGGTGTGTGTCCTCAGGGGCCAGCATGGACCAGTCTGTGGCGATCCAGGAGACCCTGGCTGAGAGGGAATACTGCATCATCATATCCTTCCCTGCACGGAGCTCCCAGCCCTGGCCTTGGCAAGTGGAACGGAAGGTGTCGCCGTGTCCGTCCCCTCTCCTTCCTCTCTCTGAGCTCTCCCGGGAGAAGGAAACCGGCATTTACTAAGTATTATACCTACTGACGCCTCGACCTCCCACCCACCCTACGAAGTTGGGGATTATTATCCCCCTTTCATAGATGAAGAAGGCTCAGAGAGGTGAAGTGACTTGCCCAAGGTCACACAGTGAATCCGGGGGGCAGGGGAAGGGGGGAGTGGGAGGCCGGGTTGGGAGAGGCCTGGCTCCCATTCATTTTGCCTTGACTCTGAGCAGCAGGCGGTGCAAGGTGTGCTGTGTGAGGGAGACAGCCGGCAGAGCCGCCTCCTGGGGCTCGTGCGCCACCGCCCGGAGCACGGTGGCCAGGAACACGCGTGAGTGAGGGGCTCGGCCCCTGCCTGTCAGGGCCACAGGGATACTCTTCACTGCACCCTCCTGCTGGACTTCAACCATCCTTCCAGGGCAGGGTCTGAGTCTTGTAGAATAATCATCACAATGATAGTTAATATTTTTTCAACACTATATTCTAAGCCTTTCACATGTTTTAACTCCTATAATCCTCAGGAGTTGAGGAGGAAGCTTCTTGAGAACAGAGTTTCATATGCTAGTCCAGATCTTGAGCCTTGTGGTCTGTCTGCCTGGGTTCAAATCCAGGCTTTGTTGCTAACAAGTCACTTGATCCTGAGCAAGTTGTTTTATTCCTCTGCACCCATTTATCCAGATTAAAGATTAAAATAAGTCGGTATGGGCTGGGCGCAGTGGCTCACGCCTGTAATCCTAGCACTCTGGGAGGCCGAGGCAGGAGGATCGCTCAAGGTCTGGAGTTCGAGACCAGCCTGAGCAAGAGCTAGACCTTGTCTCTGCTAAAAATAGAAAGAAATTATCTGGACAGCTAAAAATATATTGAAAAAATTAGCCGGGCATGGTGGTGCACGCCTGTAGTCCCAGCTACTCGAGAGGCTAAGGCAGAAGGATCGCTTGAGATCATGAGTTCGAGGTTGCTGTGAGCTAGGCTGACGCCACAGCACTCTAGCCTGGGCAACAGAGCAAGACTCTGTCTCAAAAAAAAAAGAAAAAAAAGAGTCAGTATGTGTAAAGTGTTTAAAACACCATGAGGCACATAGAAATTTCTCCATAAATGTTGCTAATAATACCTGCATATTGCATAGAAGCAGAAAGAGAGTAAATAATATTTGCCAAAGGTCTCGTCGCTGGTAGTAAAGTCCAGGGTCTCAGAGCTGGCAGGGAGGGGGGCCTTAGAGATCTTTTAATCCACTATCTTAATTTTATAAATGGGGAAACTGAGGTTCAAAGAGAGAAAGAGGGTGGCTAAGGTTGCACTGTCCCTGTCACGTGCAGTGCTAGAATGCACCATGGACAGATCAAATGTGTATTTCACTAACAAAGCCAGGGGCTCCCTCAATAAGAAAAGGTCAGCTTTGATGACCTCACCCATAAAACTGCAGTCTGTGATGGGCTCCATGTACAAGGAGTGTGCACAGCCAGGGCACCCCCAGCAAGTGCTGGAAGCCAAGGAGGGAGTGCTAGCACCCGAGGCCTCCAAGATGGGCCTGAGGGAGGGCAGTGGGCCCCGTCCTCACCTCTGCTTCCTGCCCTTAGTCTTTTC
Organism: Lepilemur ruficaudatus; assembly: GCA_963574885.1. Taxonomy (NCBI): domain Eukaryota; kingdom Metazoa; phylum Chordata; class Mammalia; order Primates; family Lepilemuridae; genus Lepilemur; species Lepilemur ruficaudatus. Next base: position 16,282 of record CAUYRT010047335.1, read on the forward strand.
CTGTATACGCACCGGAGGATGGCCATTACCGGGGATGATGTCTCTTTGGACCAGATAGTGCCAATCTCGCAGGATTTTACGCTGAAAGAAGGTGCCACAGGGGGCTGGGTGGTATGAATCCCTCTTCTCTGGGCCCCCCAGGTCATCTCTGTCCTTGCTGGGGGGGGGCAGTGGGAATAAGGATGGTACTGGGGCTGGGGTGCTCAACTGCTAAGGGCATTCTTGTTTCCTCCCCATAGTGTTCCCAGATGGTGAACTCTACATCCTTGGTGAGTGGTCTTCTCTGTCTGGGTCCTGCTTGGGGCAGGGGGGCACAGGATCTTCAGAGAGCGGAATGGTGTGAAGTAAGAGCACCCCTTGATATCCCTCCTATGGCGAGTAGGACCCTGTGGGATGGGCCCCTGCCCACCTCCGTGGGCTCATCCCCCATCACTCTGTTCCTTGCTGCTGTTCCGCAGTTCTCACCACAGAGCCCTTGCACGTGCTGTTCCCTCTTCCCGAAAGCTTCACACCTCTTTCACTTAGCCAACTGCTACTCAGCCGTCAGGGCTTCCGTTCATGCACTTCTCTCTCCAGGAAGCCTTTGTTAAACCCCTGAAGTTGTCTGCATCTCACTGATACATGTGCCTTTTTGTCATTCTTGCTAGCCCTCTGTCACTCATAGTGATTTCATTATTCGTATTGATGTATTTAAGTCTGTCTACTTTGCTAGACATTAATAACAATAATAGATGCAGATATTTAATCAATGATTATCTTGTGCCAGGCACTATGCTAAAAGCTTTTTTTTGGTGACAGGATCTTACTCTGTCACCCTGGGTAGAGTACAGTGGCATCATCGTAGCTCACCGCAGCCTCAAACTCCTGGGCTCAAGTAATCCTCCTGCCTCAGCCTCCTGAGTAGCTGGGACTACAGGCACATGCCACCACACGTGGCTAACTGTTTTTTTTTCTATTTTTAGTAGACGGGGTCTCACTCTTGCTCAGGCTAGTCTCAAACTCCTGAGCTCAAGTGATCCTCCCACCTTAGGTTCCCAGAGTGCTAGCTAGGATTACAGGTGTGAGCCACCATGCCCAGCTATGCTAAAAGCTTTACAGACATCATATCAGGCTTTTCTCACAATAATTCTATGAGGTTATCATTGTTTTCATCCCATTTTATGGACAAGGTAACTGAGGCCCAGAGAAATTAAATAATTTAGTAAGGGGTGGAACTAGGATTCAAATTCAGAATCCAGAGTCTAGAACCTACACGCTTAATTACTCTGCTAGGTTGCTTCTGTTCATTCATTAGTTTGGTACGTTTGGGTGTTTTTTGTTTTGTGCGTGTGTGTGTGACAGGGTCTCACTCTGCCCCAGGCTGGAGTGCAGTGGCACAGTCATAGCATACTGCAGCCTTGAACTCTTGGGTTCAAGTGATCCTCCTCCCTCAGCCTCCCAAAGTGCTGGGATCCTAGGCATGAGCCACTTCACCTGGCCTCAGCACATGTTTTTGAGCACTCACTATGTACCTGCTGCTGGGTATATGCCAAGAATAGGGTGCCTGCCACAGTCTAGCTCTCTGAAGACAGGCCCACATCTGTCCTCTTCACTTCCCAGTGCCTAGCACGGGGCCTGGCATAGTCAGGTGGACTGACTGATAGCCCTTCTTGCTGCCTCTGTGTGCTTTTCATCCCAACGGGAGGGGAACAGCCTACAAGTCCAGAGAACCTGTTCTCTCCTAGCTCCATCTAGTGCTGCGGTGGTGAGGTTTATTGACTTTTCAGAGCCTTGGTTTACCTCCTCTATAAAGTGGGAATGATGTTAATTTGGTACAGAGGTTCCCTTACTGTCCCAGCAGCATCCACAAGTGAGTTTTGCTTAAGGCCTGAAGTGGCTTTGGGAGCCTGCACTGCTGATTCTCCATTCTGGGGACTCCGGCTTTAAGATGCATCAAGCACTTAGCTCCTGGCAAGCCAAGGGCTCATTTCCTGTTTCCTTTGTGCAGGCTCAGATGTGACTGTCCAGCTGGACACAGCGGAGCTCAGCCTCGTATTCCAGCTACCCTTTGGTTCACACACCAGGACGTTTCTCCAGGAAGTTGCCAGGGCCTGTCCAGGTATGAAACCCCCTAGACTCCTGGGGTGGGGGTGTTGGCTGGGCACTCACCTACCCACTCCAGTTGACTTTCCACCCTTTGGACTCACACTCCACAGTTTCTGTGCCCTCTCAAAGTTGCTGGCATGAAGCCGCAGTGCCCCCAGGCTGCCAGCCAACCATGGTGTATGCTTTTCTGTTTACGGTTTCTGGACTTGAATATTAACTACAGCAGGGCCCCTTTGCCCTCCTAGCTATGAGCAGGGCTGCACAGGGTGCATTGTGACTGTGATGCAGAATCTCTTTCAAGTTGGCAATGTCAGTAGCTTGTAGAGAACCATCTTTTCTCTCTCTGCCACCCATAGCTAGAACCAAGTGAAATCTGTCATATCTGCTCTCTCCTGCCCTTGAACCCTGCCCTACCCCTTCTGCAGCTGAGAAAACCATGGAGCTTTGGGCTAGCAGTAAGAGGTTAGTGGCCTCTAGGACAGAATTTGTTTAGATCAGGAAATCAACCAGGCAGGTAAAGGAGAATTTGCTTACAGAGCAGAGGATCAGTTGCAGAAGATGCAAATTCAAGCCAGCAGGTGCTGGGGCTTAAGAGTTTACCCAACACTTTCAGTTGTTTCCTTTCAAGCTAACATCTGGTCTCTGTGAGAATGGGGGTGGGGGAAAAGGCTTGCCTTCTCTGTGGTCTTACTGTGAAGCCTGAATCTCCACGGGCTCCAGATTATTTTGCCTGGTATGCCTGGAAAGGGACTGGCTTTGTATACAAATGGGTATGTGAGAAAAGGAAGTAGAAACGTGATTATAGAGCCTTTGACTGCCTGGTTAAGGGGTTTAAAATTTATACTATAAGCAGGGGGAAATTTATCTCTAAGTCTTAATAAGGACAGCTTGCTTATGATTATGAGTAATAGCTGTAGGAACTGTAATAATAGTAATAACACCAAAGAGCATGGGCTTTGAAGCTGTACAACTCCTTGAGTCTGAAACTCATCTCTGCCAGTCCCTGGCTGTACCACTTTGAGGAAGCCACTTCACCTCTCCGAACCTTAGTTTTTGTAGGCTTCTGGTATGTAATGAATATCTTCCTCATGGGGTAGTGAGAATTAAATGAGATAACACATGTAAAAGCTCCCAGCACATAGCAGGAGCTCAGAAAATGTTTTCTCCCTCTGTACAAGAGGGCTCATAGCTAACATTCATTGTTGACTTATCCTGTGTTAGGTGAAGAACTTTTCACACATTATCTCATTTAATCTTCACTACAGTCTTACAAGGTAAGTATTATCAATGTCTCCATTTTGCAGATGAGGGAGCAGAGGCTCGGAGAGGGTAAGAGCCTTGTCTGAGTACTTAGCTAGTATAAGAAATGACAGAGCCAGGATTAGGCAGGATTTGACAGTTGTACTAAAGAGCCTGAGCTCTTGAGTGTTTTGCTCTAGTTCTTCCTTACCTCATGCCACCCTCTGCCCTATAAACAGCTCAGGGAAGGCTTCATGTAGGAGGTGGTGTTTAAGCTGAGACTAGACGGATAAACAAGAGTGTTTTCCCAGGCAGGCAACAAAGAGGAAAAGGGCATGGCAGTCCCCAGAGAAGAGGAGGGAAGAGCTGTGGTTTGGTGGGGCTGAATTTGGGGTAGAAGGAGGGTGTGGCAAGAGCTGAGTCAGGAGAGGCCAGCAGAGGGCAGCTCAAGAAGGGTCTTAAATAACCAGTAAAGAGCTTGGACTTTGCCCTACAGCTTGTGAGAAGCCCAAAAGGAATTTTAAGCTTGGGGAGTGATAAGGCAAGATTTACGAGTTAGAAAATTTCTCTGGCAATTGCTACGGAAAAGGAGAGCTGAGAGCAGAGAGATCAATAGGAATGTATGTATTGCAGTGGTTCAGGAATAAAAAAATGAGGCTTGGACCAGGGCCCTGGTCATGGAAGTGGGGAAGGAGAGATGGACTAGGGAGATACTGAGGTCAAACTAATGAGAACGAAGGCACCCTGGGAGTAGTGAATTTGGGTCACGTTCACAGCTTTATCCTCCGTGATTAGAACAGTGCCTAGCATGTAGCAGGCACTTAAAAAATATTTGTTGAATGTATGAACAGAGCTTGGCACCTGGCTGCGAGAATGAAGGAGAGAGAGGAGTGGAGGATGACTTCTCTCTTTCAGGTGTGTGTCTTGCAGTCCCCTTACTCGCTCTTCCTTCGGGGGTCCGAATGGCACCTGGGGTAACCAGCAGGGAAACTCTGCACCAACTCAACTTCTCTGAGTGGTCCTCATGATGGGGATTTCCTCAGGGAGGGCCCTGAGTGGGAGGAGACTCTCAGAATTGGCAGACTCTTTGCTATCCACCAGCCCAACCCTTGTATTTTATAGATAAAGGGACTAGAGTCCAAGACGAGGTCACAGGTGAAAGAACTAGGTTTTTTCCACTCAGTTCTTGATGGATAACGTTGTACAGTACAAAAGGCCAGAGAGTGGAAGTGCTTTGGCCAAGAGACCACAGTAAGAGAAACATTAGCTAACAAGAGACCACAGTTAGCTACATTAATTAAGTCCCTACTATGTGGTAGACATTTTTCTAGATTTCTAGACAATGTATGGTTGTTTTCTGTTTAGTCTTTTGAGCAATACCAAGGAGTAGATATCCTGTTTAATAGATGAGTAAACTGACACAGATAAAGTAAGTAACTTACCCAAGTTCATTCATCAATTGAAGTAGTAGCGCCAGGTTTGAAATCCTAGGTTCTGATGCCAGAGTCCATAAAGTCCAGAGATTTCAGTTCAGATCCCAGCTCTGCCACTTCCTAGATATGAATGTGGACAATATATTTTATTTCTACAGGCTTTGGCTTTCTTATTTGTCCAATGGAAATATAAACTTGCCTTACCTAATAATTGAAGGGTTTTGTGAGGATCAGGTGAGGCCAAGTATGGGCTAGTAGTATGTAAATGCCAAAATATTAATCATTTAAAAGCTGTGTCTGGCAGCGCCATAGGTAAGGCTGGAACCCAAGTCTCCTTCTGTGTCACGTTCTTGCAAATCCAATTCAGTTTGGTCAAGTTCATGCAGACCACAAGCACAGTAGGCAGGATAGCAGAAGGGTTAACAAGTGCTTTGGAGTCAAACAGACTGGATTTGAGTCAGAGGCAGAGGTGGCTCAAGAATGTCTAGGGGCTGGGCGCAGTGACTCACACCTGTAATCCTAGCACTCTGGGAGGCTGAGGCAGGTGGATTGCTCAAGGTCAGGAGTTCGAGACCAGCCTGAGCAAGAGCGAGACCTCGTCTCTATTATAAATAGAAAGAAATTAATTGGCCAACTAAAAACATATAGAAAAAATTAGCTGGGCATGGTGGCACATGCCTGTGGTCCCAGCTACTTGGGAGGCTGAGGCAGAAGGATTGCTTGAGCCCAGGAGTTTGAGGTTGCTGTGAGCTAGGCTGACGCCACGGCACTCACTTTAGCCGGGGCAACAGAGTGAGACTCTGTCTCAAAAAAAAAA
>CAUYRT010047336.1:0-30809 GCA_963574885.1 Lepilemur ruficaudatus
CCTGTAGTCCCAGCTACTTGGGAGGCTGAGGCAGAAGGATTGCTTGAGCCCAGGAGTTTGAGGTTGCTGTGAGCTAAGCTGATGCCACAGCACTCTACAGCCCGGGCAACAGAGTGAGACTCTGTCTCAAAAAAAAAAAAAAAAATAGACAGATCAATGGAACTGAATAAAAAGCCCAGAAATAGACCCACATAAATATAGTCAACTAATCTGTGACAAAGGAACAAATGCAGTACAATGAGGAAAAGATAGTCTTTTCAACCTATGATACTAGAACAAGTGGACATCCACAAGCAAAAAAAAAAAAAATGAATCTAGACACAGATCTTATATCCTTTGCAAAAATTAACTCAAAGTGGATCATTAGACCTAAATATAAAACACAAAACTATGGAACTATTAGAAAATATCATGGGGAAATTATAGGTGATCTTGGATATGGCAATGACTTTGTATACAGCACCAAAGACGTGATCCATGAAAGAAATAATCGATAAATAGGACTTTATTAAAATTAAAAACAACTACTCTATGAAAGACAATGGCAAGAGAATGAGAAGATGAGCCACACATTGGAAGAAAATATTTACAAAAGACACATCTGATAAAGAACTGTTATCCAAGACATAAAAGACCTCTGAAGACTCTACAATTATAAGCAAACAACCTGATTTAAAAATGAGCAAAAGACTCGAATAGACACCTTACCAATGTTGATATACAGATGGCAAGTAAGCATACTAAAAGATGTTCAACATTACATGTCATTAGGGAATTGCAAATTAAAACAAGAATGAGATACCACCGGATACCTATTAGAATCCAAAACACTGACAGCACCAAATTCTGGTGCGGATCTGGACTAACAGAACTCGGCGTTCACTGTTGCTGGAAATGCAAAATGGTTCAGCCACTTGAGAAGACAGTTTGACAGTGTCTCGTAAAATTTAATATGCTCCTGTGATACAACCCAGCAATTGTGTTCCTTGGAATTTATCCAAATGAATTGAAAATTTACGTCCAGTTAAAAACCTGCATGTGGATGTTTATAGCAGCTTTATTCATAATTTCCAAAACTTGGAAGCAACCAAGATATCCTTCAAGTAGGTGAATGGATAAATAAACTATGGTACATACAGATAATAGAGTATTATTCATCACTAAAAAGAAGTAAGTTCTCCAGCCACATTACTAAGTGAAACAAGCCAATCTGAAAAAAAACCCAAAAAACTACATATTGTATGATTCCAACTATATGACATCCTAGAAAAGGCACAACTAGAAAGATAGTAAAAAGATCAGGTTGCCAGGAGCTGGGGAGAGGGAGGGACAAATAGGTGGAGCATAGAGGACATTTAGGTCAGTGGGACTGTTCTGTACGATATTTCAATGGTGGATACGTGTCATTATACATTTGTCCAAACCAATAGAATGTACAACACCAAACGTGAACCCTAATGTAAACTATGGACCTTGGGTGATAGTGATGTGTCAACGCAGGTTCATGGATTGCATCAAATGTTCCACTCTGGTGGGGATGTTAGCAGGGAGGCTGTGCCTGGGGTTGGGTGGAGCGGTATGTGGGAACTCTGTACATTTTGCTCAATTTTGCTGTGAACCAAAAACTGTTCTAAAAAATAAAATTTATTAATTTAAAGGAAGGGGTGGAGGAGGGTGGACACTAGTATTAACCTCAGTGTGTTATCCTGGGGTGTGTTATTTAATATATGTACAACTTTTAGAACAATATTTGACATGTAGGATGCTCTTTTTCCTAATCTATTAAGTATTCAAACAGACTCTCTCTACACATTGGGGTTTCCAGAAAGCAATTATACCTCCTTTTCTTCCAAAACAAGAGAAAGTCATTTCAATCTTTTGTTTTACTCCAAACATTGCCCCTGCAATCAGTCTGTCTTTCCAAATTCTATTTCCATAAGATTCTAAATATTGCATCATTTGGACCTGCCTAATAGCACCTTCTAAACTGTAAATAAGCCACTTTTGTCATGTTTTTTAAAAGTTGAATATTTGTTGAATTATTGAAGCTTGTAGGACGGTCAGCTCCTCAGTAAACTGGGTAATTTATTTAAAACTCATCCTCAGAAGAGCTGGCAGGCTAATTTCAGTGCTTTGCTTTCCAGAACATACCCTTCCTCAAAGATCACTTCATAGTTAACCACTGTAAAGTAAATAAGCATTTAAATTGATGTTAATGATTGTTTTCAACCTCTTCAAAAGAAATCCATTGTCAAACAGGAAGAGATTACCAATATCTTCTGTCTCTAACTATAATTCTTTTTATAATTTTGCTGGTTGTAATTCATTTAGACAGGATCTTAAAAAGCAAAACTGGGCAGATGAGATAACTTAATGGCAGCTGGGGGATTTTTTTTTTAATTATCTAGTGATAAAGATGAGACTGTTATTTTCACACTAAATTGCCTTCTTCAAATAAACAGACTGATAAAAGATAGCAACCTAACAAAAAGTGAGAAAAAGAAAGAAAATAGAGCCAGAGAAAGAGATAGTAAAAGAGATGAAGATTAAAAGACCTGGTGAGAGGCAAGAGACTTTGAACCTATCACTGTTTTGGAACCGAAACTAACCCAGCAAGGTCCACCTAACTGATTTATCTATTAAGGAGTAAACTTATAAATATCGGGTGCTCTTTAGTGTTCCAAATCGAAACAAAAGGAAGAAGTGAATAACCCATTAGTAAAAAATAAAACACATCAGGTAATCGATCTGCTTCAAGAAGAAGAATCATAATCTTCCTGGTACATTCGCAGGTAACCATGACATCCTCAAAATGCCATGGATCAAAAATGTGCCTTGTCCATTCTCGGGCTACCTGGTGGTGGGGACCGTGCACAGAGGAATGCTGTCTAAAGGTCACTAGTTTAAATGCCATGGCAGAAACAAGCCAGGGATAATGAATGCATATGTCGTTTTGAAGGGAGACTGCCCTTATGCCAATGAAGAAACCCGTCATCCTCATTAAACATTAGCTATCTTCCCCCAATTCCTGTTTACAAGTCAGCCAGCGGCATGCTCTGCGGGACACACAGGGCATGTATTTGCTGATATGCAGGACTGATCCAAAGCAAGGGGGGCAAATCTTGGCAGCACACCTGGGCCAGCGCTCTCCATGCAGATGTCTCCAGCGTGCTGTCCTCATTCTCTCTCATCCTTTTGATGCTCCCCAGGAATTTGTATGAGCTCCTCTTGTCTTTCAGGCTGATAATTAACAAACCTAGTAAACCAATCCTTTCTGTTGACTTAGGTGAGAAAGCTAAGAGGCTCACAGGGATCTCCCATTTCCTTCCAGGTAACAATTGTATTTTAACAGTGGCTCCAAACTAGCCTTTCTTGTATTAGCCCAACTGTTGACTCCAAGATTCTAACAGTGCACACAAAGAGAAAGAATATCGCTGTTTTCATTATAAAACCAGTGTGTAAATTTACTTGTAGGAAAACATACAGCAACATGTTAACAGTTTATAACTCTTTGATGGGCTTTGGAGTAATTGAAAAAAAACAGTATGTGTGTGTGTGTATCTTCTTTTTACATATTATCTAAAAACTTTTCTACAGTAATTATATACTATTGAATAATCCAATTCATGATGAGAAAATTAAGATATATTTATGCATTGTAAAAATTTATAAATTATAGAGTCCCCCATAATCTTATCCATGAACTAATAAATGAGTATATTTTTACCCACATTTTTTTCCATGAACATTTTAAAAGATGGGGAACTTGTCTTATGTAAACAATCTCATAACATTTTAAAAATCAACTAACGTTATTACAAAAGTTTTCTCTTTATTAACAATTCTTAGCAAATACCTCTTTTAATGGCTGCACAATATTTAAGTGTATGGATGAGCCATCATCTGCAGCTGCTTCTGCCACAGCTGGATTATCTACATTATTTCTAGATTGACTTCTGATTAAAAATAGTGACAAAGTGCACACATCTATCTTTGAGGCTTTCTGGTGACAGAAATGACAGTACAAGGAATTTTTCTTTGTTTTGGCATAAATTCCCACGGAGGAAGAGAACAGGAGAGAGAAAAACAACAGCAAGGTGTAGCGAGCTAGAAGGCAGATAGGCAAGCTGTAACTGACTCGGCAGACCAGAGAAAGCTGAATCTAAAGCCAGCAGTGCAGAAATCCAAGATGTAATTCCATGGAAATTTCAGAACCTGCAAAGGGCCTGGGGATTGGTAGCAGTGGGTGCTCTGAAAGTGGGGATGAAGATGGAGCTAAAAACTTCTTGAATCTGCAGAGCCAAGTAACAGTCCTTCCCTACCCTGGCAGAGACCGGAGGTTTCTCTCCTTCAGAAGCTAAAACTAAGGGTCTCTGGTCTGGAAGATGCCAGCACAGTTGAGGGCAGATGGCTATACTGAAATAGGGGGATAAGTGAAAATCTACAAACAGAGTGCTGTGGCAACTGTCCTGAGCCTGCCCTCGCTCAGCGCCCAGCATCCTGGTAGGCAGGCACATCCCCTCCATCCTTTAGGCGGGAATATGGAAGAGAGCCTATTGTGGAGAATTGACCAGCCTGAGCCCAAAGTCCCAAAGATGCTGACATCAGGGATTTGCAAGATAAAAGCCCAGCCCCATCACCCTACAGTGAGGATTAGAGTGGATAAGCCCTTCCTGAAAGCACAGACTTTTGTAACCTGGCTTTTAGCTTACCTCGCAGCGTGAGCAGACAGCCAAGGATCAGCAAACTCCGGAGCCAGAAAACTAGAACCAAAATTTTTAAGGAACATTCAGAAAATTAAAAAGTTATTTTTTGAGAGAAAAGAGAGGAAGGGTGAGTTAAGAAGGCGCCACTCGGGATGTGGAAGTTGTTAAGATCTCTCACAGAGCATCTTCTTATCCGCCTGGGGAGTGGGGAGAGAGAAGGGGCAGAAAAAGAAAAGTGCTCTTACAAACTAAAAACTTACTAGCAGAACTGAAAACCCAACAGAGGAGTTAGAAGATAAATCTGAAGAAATTTCTAGAAAAAAATCATAAAAAGGGGAAAAGCAAAGAAAGAAGAAAATGTAGAATCCAGGAAATAATTGATGCCATCCAAGAAAGGGAGAAGGGGAGCTTTGGAGTGGTGGGGAAGGGAAGTCTCCAGACCACAGGTGTGTGAGGACACCTGTGAGGTGGCAGAAGTGAGGACAGGCCGGGTGCTGCGGAACAGAAGCTCTGTGAAAGGTGGACTCAGGAAGACTTACAGAATACCAAACATATCTCAGGGCATGGAGAGGAGCATTACACATCTGGAGGAACTTGGAAGGTTTTCATTGACATACAATAAACTGCTTATATTCAAAGTGTCCAATTTGATAAGTTTTGGCATAAATATGTAAATTAGGTGAAACTATCACCACCATAAAGATAAAGAACATTTCCATCACCCCCAAACTCTTCCTTAGGCCCCTTTACAGTAATGCTAAGTGCATAAAAATTAAGCCAAAAAAATTTTTTGAGACAGAGTCTCACTCTGTTGCCCGGGCTAGAGTGCCGTGGTGTCAGCCTAGCTCACAGCAACCTCAAACTCGTGGGCTCAAGCAATCCTCCTGCCTCAGCCTCCCAAGTAGCTGGGACCTACAGGTGTGTGCCACCATGCCTGGCTAATTTTTTTTCCCCCTATTTTTAGTAGAGACGGGGGTCTCGCTCTTGCTTAGGCTGGTTTCGAACTCCTGACCTTGAGCCATCCTCCTGCCTCGGCCTCCCAGAGTGCTAGAATTACAGGCGTGAGCCACCGCACCCGGCCTAAAGAAATTTAAATCATAAAGAAAAAAGGTCTTATTTATCCATGAAGTTAAAACTCCCAATGTTCTTCATTCCTTTGTATAGATCCAAATTTCCATCTAGCATCATTTTCCTTCTCCTTTTTTTTAATTTCAATAGATTCATTTTTCTTCTCCTTGAAGCGCTTCTTTTTTTTTTTTTTTTTTTTTTTTTTTTTTGAGACAGAGTCTCACTCTGTTGCCCTGGTAACGTGCAGTGACATTATCATAACTCACTGCAACCTCAAACTCCTGGGCTCAAGCCACGCTCCTGCCTCAGCTTGTACTGAGTAGCTGAGTAGCTGGGACTACAGGCATGCGCCACTACCCCTGGCTAATTTTTTCTATTTCAAGAGTAAGGGGATCTTGCTCTGGGTCAGGCTGGTCTCAGACTCCTGACCTCAAGCAATCCTCCCGCCTTGGCCTCCCAGAGTGCTGGGATTACAGGCGTGAGCCACTGCACCCAGCCGAAGTACTTCTTTTAACCTTTCTTATAGTAAACATGTCTGTTAGTGATGAATTCTTTCAGCTTCAGTATATCTTAAAAGGTCATTATTTTGTCCTCATTTTTGCTACATATAACACTCTAGGTTGATGGCATTTTCTTTCAAAGAGGAATAAAGGTACTCCAGGTTTCTCACCCCCTGCACTGAACAGTACTTAGGTGAATATGCCATGGGGATCCTGTGCAGATGGGACATTCTCTCTGTGCGGTGCTCTCCTCTTCCGTACTCCACCCAGCAAACTCTAGCTGCATTGCCCCCCGGGACACCCAGTAAGGTCTCTTCAGGTCGGGAGACAGCTGACTCTGTGTGGGGACCACTTCCTGGAAACTTTCTCCAATCAGTGAAAGGAGTGGTCATAGCCGCATGTATTCCATGTCCCAGGGATCACTGTCCTTCATTGTTTGATATCAGATGTCTTGAAAACAGTTGTTTCATATGTTTTGCCAGTTTTTTAGTTGTTTCAGAGAGTAGATTAAATCTAGTCATTCTTACCCCATGTTGGGCAGAAGTCGTCCGTATGGGCTTTATTTGGTCTGTAAATGGGGCCAGCCCTGTTACTTAGCACTCTCTCCGGATTGCAAGGTCACTAGGAAAATACTGGAGCTATGGGGAAAAAAGAGAGTTCTTGGAAAGAGATCCAGATTGAAAGTCACTTTATCTATCTGTAAAATTTGAGAGTTGGCTGCTATTAACATCAATAACCTTTTTTGGTGTAAGTCCTCCAACTCAACAGTGTTTCCTCAATTTCAGGGTGGCATTATGTATAGAAGGAAACTCTTAGTTCAAGTTTGGGACCAGTGTCCCAGGTCTTGCCTTTCTGCTTATTGCTGTGTTTCCAGGTAGCTATGTTGCTGTCGTAATCTCTACTTCAGAAACAAGAAATAAGTGTGGGTAAGTGTGCAGTAGAGGTTCTGGCCTCCTGCCTCCATCACAATTCAGCTACTTTTCCTAAGGTGAGATATTAATGATGTATTTTGTAACAATTTATAAAGCAGTCGTCTCCCATCTTCACAACTGAAAGTGTTAAGGGGAGGTAGGAAGTTCAAAAGCGTATACTTCTTGGTTCCTCATTGACAGCGTCAAATTGACAAGTGACATCTGTCATTAGTGGTTACATAGAAAGAAGGTACGGTCTCACAGCAATTTTCTGGAAAGAGAACTCCAGAGTGTGCTTTTTCTGGTCTATGCTAATTTAATATTTCCATCTATGCTGCAAGAGCTATTTGCCTTCCGCACCCAGGGAATTACAAGAGAAAACTTTTCCTAGAATAAATGGGTGACAAACCACTTTGTGGCCTCTTTTTCTCCCTCGTCAACTCCCCTACCCTTGTCATTTTTTTGTTAAACAGGGGAAGTTGGCTAACGGTGAATGTCTAGGGCAGGCTCTGTGTTTGGAGGTGTGTGCCCAAAGATAGAGCCAGGATCTTTGCATTTATGTGGGTCGGATGGGAATGGGAGCAGATGGATATTTTGATAATTCAAACAAAAGCTTCTGCTCTTCCTGATCTCCAGCTGGTGAAGCCACCTCCTTCTCTCCTAGTACACCCTTTATAAGTTACGCACAATGCTCAGACCTCCGGGAAATACTTGATGCTAGGGGGGAAAACATGCTGGCATCAAAATGTGAACGACACCCGCCACTCCAGCAGATCGGCGAGTGCACAGGCTGAGTCAGAGGTGTTGGAGGAAAGCACCGTTAACAGATTATGAGAGCCACTCCCCATTTCTAGAAACTAATGCTTCTGTGAATGAGATGCTGATACTTTTCTTTTTTCAGCAATTACTGCCTCTGTTTCCATCTGCATTTCCATAAATGACCTCATTCTGAGTTTTTAGAATCTTTCTTTCTTCACACATTAAAGCTCACGGCCCCATAACTGGGTGGAGCAAGCAAGTGGAAAGGTGGCATTGTTTTCTCTTTTAGCACAGCGTCAACTAGCATAAAAGATCTCTTTTCATCGCAAGTGACTTAAATATGTAAACATTTGGGCTTGTAGTGATTTGTGCCTTTTCAACTAAGCAGGATGTTAACACAGAAAGTAAAAATTGAGACAGCATCTTCTGACAGCCAGTTTAGGGACCACAGACTTGGAAAGGCCTTTGGCAATCAAAACACGTCCTCTTGCCAACCCAGAGCTTTGGATCAATCCCCACTCCTCACAGTTTCCTTGGAGTACCACGTAGCCCAGTACCCACCCTTGCTGTTGCATTTGGCAAATAATCTCTTTCCCTGGCCAAGTTAACAATACCGTGAGCTAGCCAAACAGTTCCTACATACACCTGAGTTGTGCAGGTGTGGCATTGGTGCGTTTCAAATTTCAAAAGCCTGAAACTTGGCTTAATTCCTAACAGGCCTCCGACCTCCCTCCCTTTTTTTCTTCCTTCCTTCCAGCCCTCCCTCCCTCCTTCCCTTCCTCCTTCTGTCTTTCAGAATTCCCTCTCTCCTTCTCTTTCTCTCTCTCTTTCTTTTCTCCTTTTTACATGTTTTTCAAGATAATTGTTTGCAGAAAGAAAACCATCTGATTCACAAGCCTGTGGCCTTCATTTGACCAAAAACAAGACTCGATACAAAAATCATTGTTAGTGAGACCTCTCGAGCTTTTGTTAGTTAGTTTGGGTCAGTAGCCAGGGAGCGACCTAACACTCCAGTTGCCCGAGGAAAGCAGTTCCTTCCGGGGCACATTCAATTCAAGGATATTTTGTTGAGACTCGTAACCAAGGTTCCTGTAGTGACAACCATCACCTGTCCAACTGGTGCTAAAAGGAGTATGACAACATGCCTGACCCTCTCAGAAGTTATCAGACGATAACAAGTGCACTGTTGTGATTTTCCATTTGTGTTTGACAAATACATCACAAGCACGTAGGCCAGAGAGAATCGTTATATAGAAAGCCTCTTTGATTTTCCTTTGCTTAAAGAGATCTTCAAGCAAAAGAAGGACGAACATGGAGGATTTTAAATAACCAAGAGACGATTATTTCAAGACAGTTTGAAAATCTGGTGATCGGACAGTGCTAACCACATACAAATGGAGAGCAGGAGCGTTTCTTCAACTGAATATTTGAACGAGGCTTTCCTAACACCTATGTTCCTCTACGCACTATTCCAAGTTGGAAGCTGATCTGCCAACAAAAAGTAAACCTTTTTTTTGGGAAGTTTTAATTCTCGATCTCAGTCTCCTCACCCCCACGCCTTCTTTTGATCCATCTTTTTTTTTTTTTGATCTATCTTTTATTTTATGTAATGAGACATCTTGGGTTTGACGTCAGTTAAAGTGTGCCATTTCACAAAATACCACGACGATTGCACTTTCGAGGAGTAGCATTTTCAGATCCCACATATACTCAGCCTTGGCAGAAGGCTCAGTTAAAAATGGCTACAGGCGCCTACCAAGAAAGAAAAATCAGCACAGGACTAGCATTTCCCCCTTTGAAACTAGATTTAGCCCTGAAAAGCAACCATTATGTGAATGAGAGGGATGAAGAAGCTAACCAGAGGCCGGAGGATTCTGTGATGGAATGACTGAGTTAGTCTCCTTAAAATAAGTTTATGACTTGAGTCTCACTAGTTGGATCCCTTGCAGGTCCAAAGCGTGTATGTTATAAATACACTGACTGTGCTTGGTTTTCATTCATGACTTACTTTGTTTAACTGCAACTCCATCAGAGAATGGACCTCTGCAATTTGCCCACCTATGTGTTGCTTTGTAACCTGCTGTATAGCAAAGTTGTGTGTGGGGGGGTGCGGGGGTAGAAAATCCTCTAATTAGAAATACAGGCTAGGCGCGGTGGCTCATGCCTGTGGGAGGCATGAGCCTGTGGGAGGCATTCTGGGAGGCCAAGGTGGAGGATTGCTTGAGGTCAGGAGTTCCAAACCAGCCTGAGCAAGAGCAAGACCTCATCTCTACCAAAAATTAAAAAAATTAGATAGGCATGGTGGCGCATGCCTGTAGTCCTAGCTACTTGGAAGGCTGAGGCAGGAGGATCCCTTGAGTCCAGGAGTTCGAGGTTGCCGTGAGCTAAGCTGAAGCCATGGCACTCTAGCCTAGGCAACGGAGCAAGGCTCTGTCTCAAAAAAAAAAAAAGAAAAAGAAATACAAACTTGTTTCATAGAAGGAACATAAAGCAACAGCAGAGGTGAGTGCTAACAAGTGACTTTGCTCTGGCTGTTCAGAACAGGTAGGGTATTGTGTTCCATACTGGTTGATCCAGTCCTTTGGTTTCATGGTTTTCTGCTCCTTAGGCCAGAATACTGGCCGGCATTTTTCAGAAGTTGTAATTATTACACACTGTGCCTGCGGGGTACGAAGGACCAAAGAAGCTTGAAGGCTGGAAATTGTGGGTTTGGAAACAGCAAACCACTGGGTTCAGCTTTTAGATTTATACTATCAACCAGCAACTCATCAATTCTTTAAAAAAAAAAAAATACAGAAATTAATCAAGTGACCTCCTTCTGTGTTCCTATCAAAATTTTAAAACAACAATAACAACTTGACTGCACCCTTCACCCAGAAGGAACTTTGCACATGAAAGACATAAAACGTTTTGTAGAGCAGAACATTCTTTGAAAGCTCTGAGTAGAAGAAAGCACTTGCTTACGGAACTTAATTGATAGAAACCAGCAGCTTGGACAGGGCTGCCTGAGTTCAAAGGCACCGCTTTTAATCCCAAACCATTTTAATTTTGCTTAACTTTTATTTCTTTCTGGGTGACTAAACTGCAAACTTCTATTAATCTACTACCAAGTAATTTTTCTTAAGAAGGTGGATACTTTACACGAGCCATAACCAGGAGACGGCTGTCAGGAATGCTGGTAGTACAGTTTTGTGTAGATAAAAACAGAAGCACGGGAAAGTAGGTCATTCTGCTTTATATGTGGAACAGATTCCGTCCCTGGCAAGTTTTCTCTGATTGAAAACAATAAGGGACTAGTACTTCTTTAAGTTTGGAAATGTAATGCCTCTGGCAATACATGATCTTGGAGAGCGGAGGCTAATGTTTTCATAGTTGGGATTGCATGTTAGTAGAACAGCCAAAATGTCAACTGTTGCAAGGAGAGTCCTCCAATTCACACATATGCAGCTGGAGAGAAAGTTTAGCTTCAGGAGATGACATTTAACATTTGGGGAATGAACGGGAAGAATGCAGAAACGGCCGACTGCAGCCAAGAAATGAGTGCTTGTTGGAAGCACCACTTTAGCAAAATTGTTCTTCCTTTTATTGCTGGTGCAAGAGACTCGTAACATTGCATTCAGACTGTCACACTGTGCGATTTCTTTTCTTTTTGGCCCACTTGAGAGTTAAAGAACTTATAAAAATGACTACGTCTGATACTTTCAGCAGAAGTGATTTCTTAAAAACAGCAAATGGTGAAATGGGCCAACTTGGGTTTATCTTCGTAAAATGAATGGCCAGGATCACAACATATTTGATCATCTTGACCATCCTAATAACTAAAACAGATCAGTACTGCAGCCACGGCTTTTTCTTGACAGTTATTCTCTAGGGAAAAAATAGATTTATTGAGATGATTATATTCCTTTTTGTGACTCTTAGTCTTTCTGCAGTCTTGCAAATTACTATTTGCCTGTACTTTTCTGACCATTCTTTATTTTTGATGGACCAGAGTATTAGTTTTAATTGGCTTTAATAGTGTGGACCAGGATTGTAAGAAAAAACATATAATCTGGTATATTTAATGTAGTATAGATATTGTTTAGTGCACTATTTTTTAAGGCTGACACTATTGAATGTGAAACATTAATTGAAAATCAATTGGCAAACAAACTATCTTAAAATGGCACAATCATGAGCTACTCAAGAAAATGTACCACCCCACACTCATTCAAAAACACAGAAATCAGGCCGGGCGAGATGGCTCACGCCTGTAATCCTAGCACTCTGGGAGGCCGAGGCGGGCAGACTGCTCAAGGTCAGGAGTTCGAAACTAGCCTGAGCGAGAGCAAGACCCCGTCTCTACTAAAACTAGAAAGAAATTAATTGGCCAACTAAAAATATATAGAGAAAATTAGCGAGGCATGGTGGCACATGCCTGTAGTCCCAGCTACTCAAGAGGTTGAGGCAGGAGGATCGCTTGAGCACAAGAGTGTGAGGTTGCTGTGAGCTAGGCTGATGAAATGGCACTCTAGCCCGGGCAACGCAGTGAGACTTTGTCTCAAAAAAAAAAAAAAATACAGAAATCACAGAACACACATCTTATCCAACAACACAACAAATGTCGATGAGGATGTGGAGAAATTGGAACCCTTGTGCACTGTTGGTGGGAATGTAAAACAGTGCAGCCACTATGGAAGACATTATCATAGTTTCTCAGAAAATTGAAAAAAAGAAATACCATGTGATTTAGTCATTCCATTTCTGGGTATATATCCAAAAGAATTGAAAGCAGGATCTCCAAGAGATATTTGCACACCCTTGTTCATAGCAGCATCATTTACAATAGCCAAAAGGTAGAATCAACCCAAGTGATCATGAATAAACAAAACGGATTGGTTAAACAAAATGCGGTAAATATATACAATGGAATGCTATTCAGCCTTAAAAAGGAAGGAAATTCTGACACATGCTACAACATGGATGAAACTTTGAAGACATTATAGCAATAAGCCGGTCACGAAAGGAAAAATACTATATGATTCCACTGGTATGCGGTACCTAGCGTAGTCAGACTCAGACAGCAAGTGGAATGTTGCTTGCCAGGGGCTGGGGTAGGGGGTGGGGGTGAGTGTTTAATGGGTGCAGAGTTTCGGCTGGAAAAGATAATGAAGTTTTGGAAATGGGCCGTGGTGATAGTTGCACATGTGATGTGAATGTACTTAATGCCACTAAGCTGTACACTTACTAATGGCTAAGCTACTAAATTTTATGTTATATATATTTTATCACAATAAAAAATATATAAAATATTAGGCCAGAAAGTGACATTAAAAAGAAAAAAAAGAAGTACAGAGCTGAGTAATGGACACATGGTGCTGCCTACAGTGGACTTACATTCTCTGTCATTGTTTCCTGCCTTCCCCGGAGGACAGCGAAGCTCTTTTCCTGTGTTTTAAATTAACTCAGGCCCACACCTTCCGTGCCCCTTGTCTGAGAAAGAATTGATCTTCCTCTGTCCTTCCCCCGCCCCTCTCCTCCCCCTCCCCACACTCTCCCCTTGGTTGTACAGTTCAGCCTGAGACACACAGGACTCCTTGGTGGAGAAACACTGATCTCATAGATGTTCGGGTAAAATACCCAGGTTGCATCTGTGAACAAGGTGTCTTTTATCACCTCAGTAGAAGAACTGTGGAAAGGAAAATTAAAGCACACGCCGGGCAGTAATAGAGAAGTCTAGAAATGTAAGCTCATGTTTGCCCCAAAAGCTTTGTACCAAATTATAATGATGACCTATATAACCAAGAGACAGGTAAATCCTTACCAGGGAAAGGAGTTTTAATTTAAGAGGAATCTACTAAAACTTTAGTTTGCTTTAGGAAGTCTTACTTGTAAGAAGAACTGCTCCTGGAAAAATGTGGCTCTGCAGGATTCATGATAGTCTTGGTCCAGGTTAGGTTGTGATTTTTCCCCGATTTCTAGGCAAATTACCCAGACTAAGATACAATTGAATGGTTTCCTTACCCATCACCAACCTGAATTTCAGGATTTAAGCCATCCCAGATTTGGGGGCGAAGTAGTACATTGGATATTCTACTGGCTTTGTCCCACCTGTGAAATTTCTCTAGAGATGCTTTAATATCCCATATTGAACCAAGATTTGTGCCCTTTACATTGGAGCTGTGACAAACAGTACACTTTCATCTAGGGTCTCCCCACACATAGACACATACACAAACTGAGAAGCTGAGACCCCATGGTCATACCCACCAAGAAAAGTAAAATGTAGTTTTACTGCAAGAAATATCCCTGAACTAAATCTCCTTTCCCTATTCTCCCAAGCTTCCGCAGGTTCACTCGATCCAACAGTGTGACGACAGCGGTACAGGCTGACCTGGACTTCCATGATAACCTGGAAAATTCCCTGGAATCTATAGAGGACAATTCATGTCCTGGCCCAATGGCCAGACAGTTCTCCCGGGATGCCAGCACCTCCACAGTCAGCATTCAAGGCTCAGGAAACCATTACCATGCCTGTGCAGCCGACGATGACTTTGACACAGATTTTGACCCCTCTATTCTGCCTCCTCCGGACCCCTGGATTGACTCTATCACAGAAGACCCTCTGGAGGCCGTGCAGAGGTCAGTGTGCCATCGGGACGGCCACTGGTTTCTGAAGCTTCTCCAGGCAGAGCGAGACCGCATGGAAGGGTGGTGCCAGCAGATGGAGAGGGAAGAGCGGGAAAACAACCTGCCCGAAGACAGTAAGTAGAGCCACCGTGGGCATCTGCACACGCTTCACTAGGGGCTGGGGTGACTTTGCGTTTGCAGAATTTGTTGTTTTCTTCTCTGCCAGTTTCACTTGCATGTCCTTGGCTGTTTCACACTCTAAACCAGAACATGCGGAACAGCTGGGCAATTCCAGCCGAGTCCACAAGCTCCTGCGCTGCACAGTAACAAGCAAATCACTGGGCAGATCCTGCACTGTCCTTAGCTCTAGGTCCGTGACCTACAAAACAGCAAGCTCCGCGTGGACATGGTTTCGTGTCTCTACCTGGGTCTCTCCTCCCCAGGATGACCCTGCAATGTTGCTGATTCTCAGGGGATTAAAAATAATTCCCAATAGTTTCAAGATCCATAGATATATGTGTTTTGAGCATGTATAATCTTTACAATTCAATTACTCACCATCGTGTACAATATTAACACAAGGCTCATACTGTATGAGCCAGGAGAATCCCGTGCCTACTTGCATTCGTAAGCCTGTTTAGCATGCTTTTAGGGAAGCAAAGCTTCAGCTGCTAAGTAATGAACACAAAACCCAATTGAATGGGTTAAAATAAATCATAAAATAAAATAAATTATGAATAAATAAAATAAATAGTGGACACCATTTTTGAACACTAATATTTTCAAATTTGGCCTTTTCACAACAATTCCTATTAACAATTGACAAAGAAAAATTATCAGATTACCTCAATTCTGAGGCACATTTTACACATTTTCAACAATTCTGAAATTGGGATATAGTTTATAATCAGTGCATATTTTAACATTGTGTGTTTATTTTCTTCTGAAAAACTTATTAAATTAATGGTGGATAGTTTCGCTGATGATATCTTCCGAATTAAGGAAATTTAGTGGTAGGCACTGAAGCTTCGTTTTTGCGTGGCAACCATCTAGAAAAGTATTGTCATGATGTAGCTTTTTAGGTTTGTTTTTTAAATTATCTTTTAATTTTCTAACACGAACATTTAAAAACATGCACAAAAGTAGAGAGTTTAATATAATGCTTCCCATGTGCTCATCACCCAGTCCAATAATTGCCCAAGTCTTATTTTCCCCCATTTGTTGTCATTTTTGTCAGAGTTTTTGTTTCTTTGTTTTTGTTTTGTTTCTTTTTGACACAAGGTCTTGCTTTGTTGCCCCCGCTAGAGTGCAGTGGCATCATCATAGCTCACTGTGGCCTCAAACTCCTGGGCTCAAGTGATCCTCCTCCCTCAGCCCCCCGAGCAGCTGGGACTACAGGTGTGCACCACCATGCCCAGCTAATTTTTCGATTTTTTTGTAGAGATGAGGTCTTGTTATTTTGCCCCGGCTGGTTTCTAAGTCCTGGGCTCAAGCAATCCCCCCTCCTCGGCCTCCCAAAGTGCTGGGATTACAGGCATGAGCCACCGTGCCCAGCGAAGAATACTTTTAATAAAATCCAAAGCATCAAGTCACTTCCCTATGTAGCTCACACTGACAAAGGACATTTTTTTTTTTTTTTTTTTTTAGACAGAGTCTCACGCTGGTGCCAGGGCTAAAGTGAGTGCTGTGGCGTCAGTCTTGCTCACAGCTACCTCAAACTCCTGGGCTCAGGTGATCCTTCTGCCTCAGCCTCCTGAGTAGTTGGGACTACAGGCATAAGCCACCATTCCCGGCTATTTTCTGTATATTTTTAGTTGGTCAATTAATTTCTTTCTATTTTTAGTAGAGACAGGGTCTCGCTCTTGCTCAGGCTGGTTTCGAACTCCTGACCTTGAGCGATCCACCCGCCTCGGCCTTGCAGAGTGCTAGGATTACAGGTGTGAGCCACCGCGGCAGGCCCAAAGGACATTTTTTTGCATAACCACACATTATCATCCCTAACAAAAATAACAATAATTTCTTACTAATTAGATCTAGCATCTACTGTGAATCATGTTAAATAGATTTACTAACGGCACTAAACTAGTTGCGTCAAGGAACAGCTAGTTGTTCCCTAAGGGAATTATTTTTTATGAAAACGGAATCTGGAAAATAACAGGCAGCAGGTTGCAGGATGTCCTCACGTGTCCACTCCCTCACTCACAGCTCTCATCTGCTCCTCCCGCTGGAAACCCTGCAAATGACTCCCTAGCTTATTGCTTGCCTTTGTGAGCAAATCAGGGGATTCGTATGTGGGTTTCCTTTCACTCTTTCATAGTATAAGTGCAAACAATGTGGCAGTGGGAAAACAAATCACCTTGACATTTGCCCCTACCTGTTGGGACCCCTGCAGACTCCCCGGATTGTTGATCCACAGGCAGAATTTGCCCTGGTGACAGGTCACCGAGGTACCACTCGGCAGCAGTGGGTGGGGCCCAGGGGCAGGTTTCAGTAAGAGAGTCTTAGTCGCCTCGTCTTATTCTCCTTTCCCCTTGTAGGTAAACCCCAAATTTATTAGATTTTTCTAAGAAAAATGCCAGCATCTAAGGAACAATGACATCTGGTGCCGCTGCTCAACAGGACAAGCTATCTTTCTGTCTCCATTCATTCAAGTCATTAATTCTGGACTCCTTCTAGCTTCCCGGTTGGCTTCCAGTAGGTCTCTGGGAAGCTGCTCAGCTGATGTTTTCTTTTAGTTGGCCTTCCGACCCGAGAGTAGATCTACTTCTCCCAGCCCAACTTTATGATGATGCATGAGGATAGTTGTGTAAAGATTCAGGAAAATCTTCCTTGAGACTATGTCTATGGAAAGAAGTCAGTGTCTTCTAACATAGCAACATACATTCGAAAGGTGAAAATGTTGCCAGAAAACCAGACTCTTATGCGTTTAGGATGAAAGGGAAGCATATTTGTATTTTGAAATGTACACGACGAGTAAAGTCCCAAAATAGTGAACATGAAAGAGTGGCCCAACTATTTGTTGTTCCAGGCTGAACTGAGTGTGCCTCCCGGGGGCTTCTGTAGTACTCTGTGCAATTGCCTATCAGGAACTTCCACCATTATTTTATAATAGTCTGTATCTCTCTCCTCCACTGAAAAGTAAGCTTTCTAAAGACAAAAACTATTCTTGTCTTATTCATCTCTACATCTCTAGACCCTCTGACACATATTAATAGTAGGGGATCTATTTGAGTCCTCAAAACATTTTGGAAATTATGTTTTAAAAAGGTTATTTTACTTGGCAAAACCTTTCTTCCTAATTAGCAAAAAAAATACTCAATAAGTAATGTCTTTGGCTTTTCAGGCTACTATAACAAAATACCCCAGACTGAGTTGTTTATTTATTTGTTTGTTTATTAATAGAGACAGGGTTTCACTCTGCTACCTAGGTTAGTGTGCACTGGTGCCATCATAGCTCACTGTAACTTCAAACTCCTGGGCTTAAATGATCCTCCCACTTTCAGCCTCTGGAGTAGCTGGGACAAGACTACAGATGCACATCACCTCCCCTAGCT
This sequence comes from Lepilemur ruficaudatus, assembly GCA_963574885.1. Taxonomy (NCBI): domain Eukaryota; kingdom Metazoa; phylum Chordata; class Mammalia; order Primates; family Lepilemuridae; genus Lepilemur; species Lepilemur ruficaudatus. The sequence goes on from CAUYRT010047336.1 coordinate 18,108, forward strand.
AATTTTTTTTTTTCTTTTTGTAGACACAAGGTCTGGCTATGTTGCCTAGGCTGGTCTCGACCTCCCCCCGGCCTCAAGTGATCCTCCCGCCTTGGCCTCCCAAAGTGCTGGGATTAAGCCTGAGCCACTGCTCCTGGCCTAGACTGGGGAATTTATAAACAATAGAAATTTTTTGCTCATAGTTCTGTAAGCTGGGAAGTCCAAGATGAATGCACCAGCAGATTTGATGTCTGGTGAGGGCTCACTCTGCTTCAAAAGTGGTGCCTTCTTGCTGTGTGGAAGGGGCAAACAAGCTCCCTCAGATTTATAAGAGCAGAAATCCTTTTCATGAGGGCTCTGCCCCCATGATCTAATCACCTCATACAGGTCCCACCGCTTAATACTGTCATATTGGTGATTCGGTTTCAATGTATGAATTTTAGAGGGGCAAAAACATTCAGATCATGGCAAGTAACTAGCAGTATTTGTTGCCAAAAGCTGGAAGGGGTGTTCCCTTGTGAGATAATGAACTCTTCTGATCAGGGGAAGGATTTGGCAGAGAGAGATGGGCACCTGCCACCGCAGTGGTGGAAATGACTTCTGTGTTGGCAAAGTGGACCTGCAGCCCTCAGGCCACATGTGGCCTTCTAGGTCCTCAAGTGCTGAATCCAAATTTAACAGAACAAATCCTTTTATTAAAGGGGGTGCAGCAGAGAAAGCTGAAGCTTTTCTTGCCTCCTTTGGTGCTTAATAAAGAGCAATCTTGAAATCAGAAAGTTGCAGGTTCCCCACCCCTGGTAGATGAACCTTGTGTGTCCTAGTTCTTAAGACACAGTTCCAGTCCACAAACACTTGAAGGCTTTATTTTTTTCATTCTTTGAGAGACACAAAACAGGAGCTTCAAACTACTAGCATCCCAAGATTCTAAACAAACTTTGTGCCCAGGGCAAAGAGTCACCAATTTCAAATGAGGCAAACCCAAATCAGTGAGAATCGCCATAAGGCGGTAGCAACCCTCCACAGTGAGAAGGGAGACTGTAAGCGCAGGAAAGAATATTCATCTTGTCCTCACAATACCCCTGACAATGGGCTAGAGACTTTGACAGGTGCTCTTTCATTTGCCCTCCAAACAGCTCCCTGGCAGTGTCTTGTCCAAGGTCACAGAACACAGAAGTGTCTGATAGAACAGATACAACATGAATAACATTTGACAAGATAATGATACTTTGTGTTGCTTGGCACTGACCTCCTTCAAGCTCTCCATACGTCTGTCCCTGATCCCTTGGCAACCACAGTTCTCTTCTGATAACTGGGCTTGGAGTTGCAGAGGGCCTTTGTTTTACTAATTCTCTGATTTAACCTTTTCTTTTTTGTGAGAGGGGTGGTAAGGAGGAGAGGCCAATCCTGTTTGGCCGGCATAGCCAAATTCTAAGTAACCAGCTTTTGTTTGCTTTTAATCTGTGTATAACAGAAAAATAGCTTTGATAAATGGGTCAAGCACATATACATCTGTCCCTTGGCCAAGCCACTTTATGTGTTCTTTGGGTCCTGTAGAAGGAAGGCCTCTCTTCAGGGTACATAACCAAGGGGGCTCCTTAACAAAACCCTCCCTGGAGCGTGGAAAGATAAATAAGATAGAGTGAGAGACAGGAAGATACTAATCATACTTGATTTATTTTGTGGGGTACCAGAATTATCCCAGTTTAAAAATATTTTTAACTGTTTGGGGATATACAGAATACCTCCAAATTGTACACTTAAAGATGGTTAAAATGACAAATCTTATGTATGTTTTACCACGATTAAAAAAAAAATAAGATATTCTCTTTTTTTTTTTTTTTTGAGACAGAGTCTCACTCTGCTGCCCGGGCTAGAGCGAGTGCCATGGCGTCAGCCTAACTCACAGCAACCTCAAACTCCTGGGCTCAAGCGATCCTCCTGCCTCAGCCTCCCAAGTAGCTGGGACTACAGGCATGCACCACCATGCCCGGCTAATTTTTTCTATATATTTTTAGTTGTCTAATTAATTTCTTTCTATTTTTAGTAGAGACGGGGTCTGGCTCTTGCTCAGGCTGGTTTTGAACTCCTGGCCTTGAGTGATCCACCCGCCTCGGCCTCCCAGAGTGCTAGGATTACAGGCGTGAGCCACCGCGCCCGGCCTGGTTTTCAGATATTCACAGAGTTGTGCAGCTGTCACCACAATCAACTTTAGGGCAATGTCCTCACTCCCCAAAGAACCTCATACCCATTTCTCCTCAGTCCCCTCCCCCAGCCCTAGGCAGCCACTAATCTGCTTTCTTTCTCTATAGATTTGCCAATTCTAGACATTCTTATAAATGAAATCATAAAATATGTGATCTTTTGTGATTTACTTTTTTCAGTGAGCATGATGTTGTTAAGGTTTATCCACATTACAGCAAATATCAGCACTTCAGTCCTTTTTGTTGTTAAACAAATAATATTCCCTTGTATGAATATACCACCTTTTATTTATCCATTCATCAGCTGATGGACATTTGGGTTTTTTCTATTTTTTTGCTATTATGAATAATGCTGCTATGAAGTCATGTAAGTTCTTATGTGAATGTATGTTCCCACTTCTCTTGGATATATACCTTCTAGGTGCAGAATTGCTGGATCATATGGTAATTCTACATGTTACCTTTTGAACTGCCAGGCTGTTTTCCAAAACACCTGCACCATTTTGCATTCTTACCAGCAGGGTATGAGGGTTCTGATCTCTCTGTATTCTTGCCAACACATGTTATTATCTTTTTGACTTTAACTAACCTAGTGGATGTGAAGTGGTATCTCACTGTGGTTTTTATTTGCATTTCCCTAACAACTAATGATGTTAGGCTTCTTTTCATGTGCTTGTTGGTTATTTGTATATCTTCTTTGGAGAAATCTGTATTCAGATCCTATGCCCATTTTAAAATGGGGTTATTTGTCTTTTATTATTGAATTGTGAGAGTTTGTATATAGTCTGGTTACAATCCCTTGTCAGATTTATGATCGTCAACTCTTTTCTTTCATCCTATGGGTTGTCTTTTCACTTTCTTGATGGTGTCTTCTGAAGCACAAAATTTTTTAATATTGCTGAAGCCCTAATTTATCAATTTTTTCTTTTGTTGCTTGTGCTTTCAATGTCATATTTAAGAAGCTATTGCCTAATCCAAGGTCCTGAAGATTTATGTTTGTGTTCTCTTTTCAGAGTTCTATAGTTTTAGCTCTTACATGTAGGTTTTTGGTTCATTTTGAGTCAATTTTTGTATATGGTGTGAGGTAGGGGTGCAAGCAAAGCTCTTCCTTTTGCATGTGGATAACTGGTTGTCTCAGCACCATTTGTTGAAAAAAAAAACTGTCCTTGCCCCATTGAATTGTCTTGGTATCCTTGCAACTGAACACAAATATGAGGGTTTATTTCTTTTTTTTGGAGACAGAGTCTCACTCTGTTGCCCAGGCTAGAGTGCTGTGGCGTCAGCCTAGCTCGCAGCAACCTGAAACTCCTGGGCTCAAGCGATCCTCCTGCCTCAGCCTCCCAAGTAGCTGGGACTACAGGCATGTGCCACCATGCCCGGCTAATTTTTTCTGTATATATTTTTAGTTGGCCAATTAGTTTCTTTCTATTTTTAGTAGAGACGGGGTCTCACTCTTGCTCAGGCTGGTTTCGAACTCCTGACCTTGAGCGATCCTCCCGCCTCGGCCTCCCAGAGTGCTAGGATTACAGGCGTGAGCCACCGCGCTCGGCCTGAGGGTTTATTTCTGAACTCTCATTCTATTCCATTGATCTCTGTGTCTCTCCTTTTGCCAATACCACACTGTCTCAATTACTGTAGGTTTGTAGTAATTTTTGAAATTGGATCCTCCTACATTAGTCTTCTTTTTCAAGATTGTTTTGGTTATTTTGAGCCCCTTGAATTTCCATATGAATTTTATGATCAGCTTGTTAATTTCTACAAAGAACCAAATTGGAATTTTTGATGGGGATTGTGTTGACTCTGAAGATCAATTTGGGGAGTCTTGCCATCTTAACAATATTAGGTCTTCAGATCCATGAGCACAGGATATTTTTCCATTTATTTAGGTCATTTTTAATTGCTTTCAACAATGTTTTATAGTTTTCAGAGTATACGTTTTGTGCTTTTTTTTTTTTTTTTTTGAGACAGGGTCTTACTCTGTTGCCCCATCTAGAGTGCAGTGGCATCATCATAGCTTACTGCAGCCTCAAACTCCTGGGCTCAAGTGATCTGCCTGCCTCAGCCTCCTGAGTAGCTGAGACTACAGGCATGCACCCCCAAACCTGGCTAATTTTTTCTATTTTTAGTAGAGACGAGGTCTTGCTCTTGCTCATGCTAGTCTTGAACTCCTGACCTCAAGCTATCCTCTCACCTCAGCCCCCCAGAGTGCTAGGATTACAGACAGGTGTGAGCCACCATGCCCGGCTTTGTACTTATTTTGTTGAATGTATTCCTAAGCATTTTATTCTCTTTGATGCTAGTGCAAATGAAATTATTTTCTTAGTTACATTCTTCAGCTTTCTGGTATTGTTTTGTTTTTTTTTTTTGAGATGAGGTCTCACTCTGTCACCCAGACTAGACTTCAGTTATGACTGCATCATAACTCACTACAGCCTCAAACTCCTAAATTCAGGTGACCCTCCTGCCTCAGCCTCCCAAGTAGTTGGGACTACAGGTGTGTGCCACCATGTCTAGCTAATTAAAAATTTTTTTGTAGAGGTGGGATCTCACTATGTTGCCCAAGCTGATCTCAAACTCTTGGCCTCAAGCAATCCTCCTGCCTCAGCCACCCAAAGTGCTGGGATTACAGGTGTGAGCCACTGCACTCAGCCCTTAATTACGTTTTTGAAGTGTTCATTGCAAGCGTGTGGGAACACAATTGATTTTTGTATATTGATTTTGTATCCTGTAACTTTGCCAAAGTCGTTTATTAATTCTAATATTTTTTAGTGGATTTTCTATGTACAAGATCATGTCATCTGCAAACAGAGATAGTGTTACTTCTTCCATTGCAATCTGGATGAGTTTTTGCTTTCTTGCCTGATTACCCTGGCTGGAACCTCCAGTACAGTGTTGGATAGAAGTGATGAGAGTGGACGTCCTTGTCTTGCTCCTGATCTCGGGGGACGGCACCCAGTCTCCCACCACTGAGTATGATACTGGCTACAGGAAGGCTCTTCCTAGCACTTCCTGAAAGACTGGCTGGTCTCCATCCTCACTTCCAGCAGTGTGCCAGAGGGATGCCTAGTCCCCCATCCCTTGCCGACATAATAACCCCAGGTTTTAGAGGTGAAGGACCCAAGCCCAGGAGGGGAAATGCTGCATGCTTCATCACACAGATGCTCCACGGCCTATAGTCCAGCTGTCCACATCCACTGGGGAGTGAGCCTCCAGACACTCGGCCTCCCTTCCCCTGGTGTGGGATGCTTTGAGACGCACTAAGAAAAGCCACTGGAAGTTCCGGGTTCTGTTCTTGGATCAGCCACTGACTGAGCCCACTGTGACCGTGGGCAAGTCAGTTCCCCCCACTGAGCCTCAGTTTTCCCATCTTTGTCGTGAAAAGAGTGGTCCACTTTGGAGTCTTCTGGCTCTGATCATCCCTGCCCTACCCACTCTTAAACGCACAGTGGTTTCAGCTTCCACCAGCACCCGGAATAGCCACCAGAGGGCGCCCCAGACCAGCATTTGGCCTAGCTCGGGTGAAAGGGGCCCGGCGGCCGCCAAGGCACCGTGTATTTTCCAGGAGCCGCTAGCTTTGCTCACGCAGACCTCCTTGTGGCTCAACCTGCCCAGCCCTCTGCCCTGTTCTTTTGGCTGAGCCCTGATCTCCAAGGAGGGAGGGATGGAGGCACAACCCTCCAGGCCAGCGACCTAGCACTCGTCCCTGCCTGCTTTGGGTTGGCTGCCTAAGGCTCAGGCTTCCCAGCGTCAGGGCCCACAGCCTAGAGTTTCTCAGCCTCAGAAGGCTTCCGCCATCTCTGGGCCTCTTACTGCTGCCATAGCCTTGCATCCTTCCCCCACCAAATTGCCCGGCAGGAAGTCCCCAGCCACTGTGGGTGCCTGGCCACCTAGAAGGGGGACATGGCAGCGCTTTGTGAACAAGGATGCGCTTGTGCTGGGGGTCCCGGACAGTGTAGTCTGTGAAGCCACAGCCTCTGGGACACCTCAAGGGATGGATCCCAGGACCACAGAAGCAGGCATCACAGGGACAACGAGGAACTTCCTAAAGCACCCAGCGCCCCCACCACATGAGCCCCCATGCTGATTTTACCCTTTGAATAAAATCAGGACCTTTGCTTTGCAAATTGAGCTCAAAGACAAAGCAGCATCTCTCCCCATCCCAAGAGTCTTCGTCAGCCACTTGTGTGGAGGGGTGCTGCCCCCCTCCCTGATGCCCGACTCATTTGCTTTGCATTCTAGTTATTTCTGTATGTGTTTTCTCTCCTCTTCCAGACTGGGGTCTCCTTGAAGGGCAGAATGAGTCTCAAATTCATTTCTGTCCCCTCCCTGGTGGCTTGTTCAGGACTCTATCTAGTAGAAGCTCAACAATGTCAACATGGGAATCTAAACCCCACTCTTCCCTCCCATTCAAGGGATCCAGGGCTGTCTTTGCCCTTTCTGAGGCTGTGTGGCTTTGGGCAAGTCACTTAGCCTCTCTAATCCTTTCCCCAGAGTGCCAGGCTGCAGCCACCTCCTGCACGGAGGTAAGATGTAGGGGGTGCTCGGTGCCAGGCCACACCCTGAGTCCCCCACACCTTGGGCTGCTACTCAAGTCAGACAAGACACTTTGCTGAACACTTCACTTGGATTATCTCCCCTGATCTCCTCAGGGACCCTTCAAGGTAGGCAGCATTACCATCTCCAGCCTTGCAGGCAGGGAAACCGAGGCACGAAACAATTAGCTCCCTGGCCTGAGGTCATGTGGTCGACAAATGGTTGTGCTGGGACTTAAACCCAGGTGGCTGGCCTCTGGAGCCCGTGCTCTTAGCCACTGAGGGTGGCTCACACCCCTGCCTTGAACCGACAAGAGGTGGGGCAGCTTTGGGGTCTTTTTGTCCACCTCACAGGAGTCATCAAGGGTCAGAGATCATTTGCTCAATTTTCCCTTTTCAAGACTGGAATACTGAACCCAGAGAGAGCGCCGGCTCTCCCTCTCTCTCTCACGCCAGGGCTGACGTCAGGTTTGGTCAGGGAAATTGAATAATATTTAAAGCCCCCTGCGAGTCTCAGAGTCTAAGACTCTATAAGTCGTCTTTGGGGCTTTGTTCCTAACTTCCAATGTCCGTCTTGACCGTGGGCATGGGAAGGTGTACCTTGCAGGCTCTGCGTCCACCCCCAGCCAGGCCGGTCACCGCCAAGCTCCTCCTCCCCAACACCCGCCTGGGGCCCTTATCAGGAAAGGATTTGGGTTGGTGGGGAGGGTGGGGGAAGTGGGAGGCCCCAGGCTCAGGCAAGGTGGGTGGGAGAGATAGGGAAGTGGGGAGGGGGCCTGGGGAGATGGGAGGGATGCCCAGAACCGGCTCAGTGGGGGCTTTGGTCAAGCTCTGTCCTCACTGGCCTGGCCCCTGCCAAGGCTCCAGAGCCTCTCCTGCCTTCCATCCTTGCCAGGCAAGATGCCGGCACCTTTAATTAGCAAGCAGCAGCCTCTCCCCGATTCATCACAGTCACTGTTTAATTAGCCGAGCACAAGCGCCCCCACCCCCCAGCTCTCACTTGAGCTGCCTGCCTCTCTCACCCAGGCTGCCACCACCTCACAGTGTCCCCTGTCACCCCCGTACTTATTCTGCTCCCCAGAATGGGGGTGGGAACAGGCACGCCCCAGTGAAACCTCAAGGAGATCTGGGCACCGGTGCTTGTATTCAAGGCATCCAGCAAACATTATTAGGCCTTGACTCTGCGCCAGGTTGGCGCTGAGTGGAACCCGGACTGGACGGGGGCGGCAGGCTCTGGTCTTGTTCTACCACAGAATGACTTTTCCCTTCGGGAGGTGCTGGGACAGCTCTCCGGCCTGGCCCTGGGGTGTTGGTAAAAGGCTGTAATAATCCTCTATGGGGCTCCCACCCCACATCTGAAAGGGGACATCATTTCTTCCTCTTCCTCCCTGCGCCAGAGCCCAGCAAGCTCCCCTGAGAAGGCTGCACCTCAGGAGAGGGGCCCCTCCTCCGCCCCCTGCCTCCCAGCAGCCAGATTCTGGGGGTACAGTCCAGGCGATGGCCAAGGGACATGATGAGGGGTCTCAGGCCCTGTCTGCGGGTGCTGCGCAGTGGGAGCCCCAGGAGTGAGCCCACAATCTGGGCTGAACCAGCTGCCTATGTCTCCCAGAAGAAGGGCAGGACTGGGGAGGGAGCCTCCATGCCCTTCCTGGCAGGGCGGGGGACCCAAGCTCCGCCCAGCCCTGCACGCCCTGGGCACCCTGTGGCTCCAGGTGAATCTCAGGGCTCTGGCATATTTGCCCTGTCACTCTGAGGGGCAGTTAGCATGTCATGTGGGAGCAAGGGGTGCGATAGAACCATCCACTCTGGCACTGATCGTCTGTGTGGCCCTCAGGCCAGGTACCGAACTGCACCATGCCTCAGTTTCCCCACCATGAGTAGCTGCCTCAGGGGTTATTGTGAGGACTAAATGGCTTACGATGTTTAAAGCACTTAGAGTGGTGCCTGGCAGAGGGAGTCCTCAGTAATCATTGGCTACTTTTGCCATTATTTTCCCTCCTTTTATGCAAGGCCATTTCTTGCCGGGTATGAGGGAGTGGATGGTGGGTGAGAGAGACGACCTCCCTGCTTTTCACTAGCATTTACCTTCCAGTGGGGCAGGCAGCTGAAAACAAGTAAATAAATCAAGGAAAAATACAATTTCGTCTGAGTAAAGCCCGCAGTCTAATTAATGGTAACGTACCAATGTTAATTTCTTGGTTTTGAGGAATGTACCATGGTTAGAAAATGGTCGACATTAGGAAAAACTCGATGAAGGAAAAACTGGATGGAACTCTCTGTACTATTGTTGCAACTTTTCAATTACAAAATACTTTCTAAAATTATTCCCTAAAACAAGCTTATTGTACAAAAGGACAATTGAAGAAAATAAGCAGGAGCAAGAGAGAAAATGGGGAGCATGGGCCATTTTAGACAGAGAGGTCTGGGAGGGCCTCCCGGAGGAGGCAACTGGGAGCAGCCAGAGTGAAGGGAGGAGACGCTGCTGCAGATCCGGAGGGGCCTGATGGGAGGAGGGAACGGCAAGTGCACAGGGCTTGGGATGCTGGAGGTGCCCTGGAAGGGAAGGGCAGCAGTGAGGCCTGAAGCAGCAGTTAGCTCACCTGGCCTGCGTTAGGTGTCACCAAGGCATTGGGAGAAATTCAGTGGTGGACAGGATCCCCTCTGAGCCTGGAGGGTTGGGGAAGGTGGACACCCTCCTGTGGTGCTAGGGCTGGGACAGTAACCGCAGGCTCTGGGCAGGGCAGAAAGCCTGGGAAGGAGCTGTAGTACACCAGGGTCCTGTACCAGACATTGCTGCCTAACCCTAACCCTAACCCTAACCCAAGCAGTCCCCTACCCATGTGGACATTTTGCCCTTTCAGAGGACAAGAGGGAGGAGGGAGACTGGGTAGGTGCTGTGTCTTGCACTTTGCAGCATGAGCTTTGCGTTTTAGTCCTGGCACTGGCATCTGCACTTACCGGGGACAGTGGAGGGCGGAGATCGCCCCAGGAGTGTCTTGTGGTGAATGACTGACTGGGCCTGCCTGGAAGGAGAGGCCCTCCTGGCCCTGGAGGCTACGCTGGGTCTTGCTGGACTGGGTGGACTGGGAGTGGCTGTGGAAGGGTGGGCCGGGCAGGCCACAGGGGCTGGTCTGGACCCCCAAGGCAAAAGGCCTCCAGCCGGCATGAGACCATGCATCAGGCCAAAGAGCAGCTCTGCGCACTAATTATGTAATCAGCTTTGGTAATAGTAATAAGACGCGTGTGTAATATGACATTCTGAAGGTTCCAAACAATGTATGGGGACAAGTTAGGGTCTCCTACCCTTTCCTCCCCCCAATCCAGTTTCTTTCCCCTGTGATGACCTCTGGGACCTGTGTCTTGTGCTTCCTTCTAGAGCCAGTCTAGACAGCCCCACCTTGACCATGACAACAGCAAACAGTCAGTGTGGGCCCTCCAGGGACCTCCTGCCAGGAAGCCCGAGTTGCACAGTGTAGATCTCATGTCAGTCCTTGCCGTGTGGATGTTAAGCACTCTGTTTTAAATCGGAGTGAACAGAGTCACAGACAGGTTAAGTCACTTACTGAAAGCCACACAGCTAACACAGAATTTGAATTCAGGGACTCTTCGAAGGCATTGTGTAGATGGGGACACTGAGCCTTAGAGAGGTTGAGTAACCAACTCCAGGTTACCCAGCAAGGAGCTAAGGAGTCAGGACTCCAGAGCCCTTGCCCCTGGCCGTTCTACTGTAGTGGGAGGAAGGACTCCAACTCCAGAATCAGCCAGACCCAGGTGTGAAGCCCACCACCACCTTGCTATGTGGCCTTGGGCTAGTCACTGCTCCTCTCTGCAACACGGATGCCCCCAAAAAGGGACAGAGAAATAAAGCCAGCTTCTCAGAGGGATGGAGATGAGCAAGAGGTGTGGGACAGCCTTGCAGTGGTTGATGCTGGGGACATTGATCTCTCACCTCTCCAGTGGCCACTACTGGTGATGGACAGGAACATTCCACTGAGTAGTGAGGGGACTCGCAGGAGGGGAGTGGGGGCCCTCCCTGCTCACAGCTACTCGGCCACTTGTGTGCTGACCCAGCAATTCTGGGAAGTCAGAGACAAGGTGACTCAGTTTGGGAGAATATCCCATGACGAGGGCCAGGGCTATCCAGGAGAGGAAGGCAGCTCCTGCAGGTTTGCATGACGGTCTGGGCGCCAGGAACTAAAAGGTTGGTGGACAGGATGTTGCACCTGAGAGTGACCAGGAATGACGCCAGGGTTTGGACAACAAGATAAGCAGCCCGGCCTGGTACCCGCTCAGGCTGGTCCCCAGGGATGGGGGTGGGGGGTCTTCCCATTGGCAGGGGCACTGAGCATGCTGGTGGGCATGCTCAGAAGACTGATTTATCTACCTGCCTCTCCACCCCTCCAAAGGATGATCAAATTGTTTGGACTGAAACAGCCAGATTCTTCAGGACACTGATCAATAAACCCAAGTTCTGCCAGTTCCTTCATCTCCCCATGGACCAGCCTGCTGGGGGCCAGACCACATTAGCCTCCCATCCAGTTCCCTTCCTCACACCCCAGTCCCCAAGAGCCGCCACTATGACAGGAGGGGGCCCGGGTAGCAGGTGTGGCACAGGGCCTTAGGGCATTTGCTGTAGATCTCGGCCAGGCTGCGGCAGAATAGTGTAGTGCCTTGGGGAGCGCTGGGAGTGGCAGGGCAGAACCAATCTCAGACTTTGAATCCCTGCCCTGCTTTGCGTCCCTGGGCAAGTGAATGTACTACCATGAACCTCAGTTTCCCCATCTGTGAAATGGGATCATTATCAGAATCAATTGAGATCTCATCACACAATTAGAGTTTCTTATATAACACATGACATATAGTTGGTGCTGGATAAATGTCACTCTCCTTCATTGACTAGCTGATGAATCTCATTTTCCAAATCTCAGGGCCTAGGGAAGAAATCTGGCACTTGTCCTGTGTTCAAGAGGCCACCGTCTAGGAGATGTCATCTGGTTGCCGAGTGTTAGAATTGATGAGACCTTTACAGGGAGATGTGAGTGGCTATTTGAAAGTGGCACTTTCCTAGTTGATCAGGCGCGTGGTCATAGGGCCTCCTCTGTAGGTGGTGCCAGGAGACTCTGGATCCTCCAACATGCCTCCCCTGTCTGAGGCCGGACTGGCTCAACCCACACAGCTTCTTTTTGGCAACTTCTTTTTCTAGAAGGCTCCTCACAGATGCCGCCTTCTGTCCTAACAACCTTCTGGGAGTTCTTTCTGGTCTGTGGGAGCCAGCGGCAGCTGCGTGGGGTGGGAAGGGAGCTGGGCCAGTCCCAGCTGGGCGGCCGTGGACACGAGGTGTCCCCGAGGTAGCCTTCCTGTTCTGAGCGTCTCTGATCTCTGGAGCTGAGTCAAAGCCCCCCACAGGGGCATGACACTCTCATGGTGGTGAGTGTGGAAGTGTTTTAAAAACTGGAAGGTGCTTCTTGACTTGAGGATGATGATTTTGAGAGGATGTTGATTTTTAGCAAATCTTCCCATCTTTTCTGTGAGTCACAGAAGCTGCAAGCCAGAAATGACCTTGACCATCAGTGTTTTGCCAGGAGGATGTTACATTGATATGGGGCAGAAAAGAGTTCATCAAATAAATTTTCCAAACACCAAGGTAAACATCCACCAGGTTTCTTCCCTGCAGGGTTTCTCAGAACCTCGCATGGGAGTGTGTCAAGTCCCAAGAGGCAGCTTGATCTGCGTAGCACCCAGGCCTATTGGATGACAGTGTCCTTTCTCATTGTCCTGGAGTGTCTCATGAGTTGGAGGTCTATGGAGCCCACTTTGGGAGATGCCAAAATAGTTTAACACTTCCCCCCCACCCCCGACACACACACACACACATATCCCAGCTGGAAGAGTCTGGGGAATATGGGAGAATCCAGGTCCCAGAGAAGTTAAAAGGATTCAGAGATGCTGTGGCTTTTATTTTAAGGCTAAGACTTTAATTGACAGTTTAT